>JADRCH010000007.1:25725151-25924809 GCA_019843965.1 Rhynchomys soricoides | reverse complement strand
AGAGAGAGAGAGAGAGAGAGAGAGAGAGAGAGAGAGAGAGAGAGAGAGAAGAGAAGAGAAGAGAAGAGAAGAGAAGGTTTGGAATGTATAAAATCTATTTGTAATATCCAGAATAATATTTGATGTATAGTAGGATTCTGGAAATGTCTGTTTAAGAAATGAACTCAATTAAGACTGTAGAGTAAATCATAACAGTGATGATAACAAACCAGGTGACCCAGTTCCTACTGTTCACTGACCATGCTATGCAAATTCTTCATAGTAAGATTAGAATATCTTGGTCCTTATGGAACACTTTGTTTTGTATTTGAAAGAAACTATCCAAATGTCTAAATTATAAATATATTTTATGAAAAATATTTATGAACAATGATGTTTTGAGTTGGTTATTAGAAAAACATAGTTCCTTTCTCTCTGGCAAGGCTTTTCCCTGAAGCTCTATGAAAGAGAGTGGCATTAGACTCCATTTAGTAGTGCAACAGAAGCTAGCAATGCCAGAGAATAGGATATGCATTACAATACATTTTTGTTTGCCTTCATAATTACGGAGTCTTCACAGGACCATTTCATTTGGTTACTCTGAACAGTATTTAGTGTAACCACTCATACCAAGACCAATTTTGGAAGAACATATGACTATTTGATGCCCTCAGCACACAAGCCATTGCTTTCCAACAGCATCACCTCCAGGCTCTTTTGTTATTTTTTTGAACCACCAGGATTAGAGCTTCTGTGTTCAAACTTAGAGGAAAAAGGAGACCTTTTATTTTATTGATGCTTTTCTAATGATCTAACCTTTCCTTCACCTTTGAAATCATGAGATCCTTTCTGTTTTTCTGAATGTTAAATAGCTCTTAGTTTTGTAATGAAAAATATTTAAATTATAACTATAATTACTTACAAAGAATTTCTATAGAATAAAACAGCATTATGGAGCCATTTGTCTTAGAATACTTGTGAATTTTACCATATTTTAATTAAATGATTACCGAAAACTTTCCAGATATTTCAAGGCACTAATTGTGAATAGGCTGAGTTAGATATCTCTGTCTGTCTCTCTGTCTCTCTGTCTCTGTCTCTGTCTCTGTTTCTCCCTCCTTCCCTCCCTCCCTCCCTCCCTCCCTCCCTCCCTCCCTCCCTTTCTTCTCTCTGTTTGTCTGTCTTTCTGTCTGTGTGTGGATGGTAGAAGATAGTCTCTAGTGTTGTACCTTCAGCACTATTAGTCATCATGTAGGCATCATCTACCATTTTTGATGAGCAATCTGAGTCTTTCATTGGCCTGAAACTTTTCAAATGGGTTGGGATGGCTGGCCATAAAACTTCAGGAACCAATTTGTCTTTTCCTCCCAGCCTTGGGAGCATAAGCATGTGCTTTCATGCCTGTTGTTGTTGTTGTTTATTTGTTTTGTTTTAATGTAAACTATGGAGATCAGACTGACATACTAAGAAGCAAGCATTTTAGTGAAAGCACTATCTTCTAAGCCCTAGTCACCATTGTACTGTTGTTCCTTCAAAATTATTCTGCTTAGACCAGCAAATAGACTCAGATGATTAGTCAAATGGATTTTATATGTAGTGTGAAATGCATGGTTAGGCGAAGATATGGAGAAAGACAATGAGCACAAACTGAATTTTATGATGCTACTGTGCTAAGGTTTAAATTGTATTAATTAATTCTTTATGGAACTCAATAGAAACTAGTATCTATATTTCAGAATTTCAGAGCAGATAAATGGCATCCCAAGTTACACAGCTTATGAAGAACTGGATTCAAACTCATATCTTTTTTAACTCTGTTCATTATTTCATCTCCATCAGTCTGAGGAGTTAATGCTGTAAGAGTCTAGAGGAGATAACAGGACTCTTGGCCCCGCTTCACTGAAGGTGTGTCCTTGGGGTATAATCTACAAGAAGATATAAATGCATTCTATGTAAGATTGAGGGAAAAAAAATTGGAATGTATGATGTATTGGGATGATATATAGGTGGGCAAGTTTAGCTGGAGCCAAGTCTACTCAGGGATCAGAGCAATAAAATTTTGGAATGAGCAAAAGAGAAAAGATTTGAAGAATCCAGAATGTCATATTAGAGAGTTCTCAGTTTACTGCAGAGGAAATGAATGTGTTGCCATCCTTTTTCCAATTCCTGGGATGGTATCAGCAACTACAACTTTGCTGAAATATAAACCTCTAGGCTCCACCTGAGATCCAATAAATTGAAAAACCTAGGGTTGGAGTCCAGCAAGTGACTTGACAAGCCCTCCAGATAACTACAGCTTTAGAAATGTTAACATGCATGTGTGCATTGCCTCCTTGGAGAAGGAGAGTTAGGGTGTCATAACAGTGCAGAATATAAGAGGTCATAAATGATGGGGGCAGAGTAGTAAGATAATATGCACAATTTAAATCCAAACTAGAAATGCTATGACATAAGTTTATACTCAGTTTGGTTAAGAATTTTTTTAAAAAGTCATGTATTATATAACAGTTAGGGTTTGTAGATTCTAAAGTAAAGACAGATCTGGTGACATATCTATCATACTATGTAGGAAAACGTTAGCCGAACAAGTTTAGCCACACCCAAGTCCTTTCTGATAAGGTATGTGTCTACAATGCCCAGTGTCAGTATCCTCTTTTTTTTTTTTTGTATTTCTCTCATTGATCTTACTGACTAGTGGATACATGTAGTAGAGTTTAGTCTTTGTTCTAAGGATGCCTGCCTGGGAGAGTGAAGTGCTTTAGACTTTAAGGGGAAACATAACCATTTTGGCTTTTTAGACATTTTGAGCTTGAGATAACTGTATAACAGCCCCCTTAATCTTATCTTTACATTCTGTAAGAAAAACATTGCAGCAGCTCAGCATTCCCTCTTGTCCCTGTTTTGGATCACTCAGAGCAATTTAACATTCAAATCTGCCTTCCTTGCAGTGCAGTGCACATTGGGACTTCTGCCTTCTGCTTTTTTTCCATGTGATCTTAAGAATGTAAAGTAATTTTTATGTTAGCCCAAGTAACATTTAATTCAGGATGTGACTCTATTGAGGCAAACTTATACTTTTGTTGCCAAATAATTTTTCCTAGTTATCTTCTCCATTGCCCTAGACATTAGAACAGACTATAAGTTTTAATCAACCAAGGATGCAAAAGGATATGCATTACATTGATGTGATAACTTTATGATTACCCAGGGTAAGAATTCACTGAAGTGGGATGAGATAGCGAGAAACTTGGCTTCATAAATATGTTTGTGTCACATGGCCTTTGTGCACTGCAGTGATTCTCAACCACTGCATATGAAGTATTTATGTTATGATTCATAATGGGCAAAATTACAGTTATGAAGTAGCAACAAAATAATTTTATTTGGGGGGGCATCATCACAACATGAAGAACAGGATTAAAGGGTTGTAGCGCTGGGAAAGTTGAGAACCACTGGTGTTCTGTATTGATAGCCTGAATGAAGAAAAACAGAAGAGGAAAAGAAGCAATTAGGTTAACTTGACTAAGAGTTGATGAAACATTGAGCTATGGAGAGAGCCAAGTGTTGGGGGAAGTATTAAAAAATAAATCCACACTACTGCCAGCAACTCTCTGCCCTGGTAGTCTGGCTGGGTATGCACTGGTGGGTAATGGTTGGCCTGTTCTTATCTCTTAGAGACTCTCTGACTCAGAGCTCCAAGGTCTCTCCAGCCAGCCTGCTAAGTTTCTACTGGTGGGTCGATACTATGCAAGTCCCATGCTTCAAAACTCCCACTGCCTTTTGTGGTGCACATTGGGCAAACCCACGCTTTGCCACCATACCTTTCTCTCTAGAACCCAGTCAAGCCTCCTAGAAGGAAAATATCACACAAACTTAGTTCAGAAACAACAGTAACTCAATCACTGGAAGCATCAACTAGAATCCTAATCTTGTAAGCCATATTAAATCTAAATCCTCTGGTGGCAAATCGCCATATAAACCAAGAGACACTAGCAGCTGCATCTTGTCTTCTCCCTATCCCTGTCCAAAAGTCCCTATCTCTCTCCTTTTTCCTCTCTTCCCTGTCAAACATGGAAGTCTTGCCTACTCTCCCAGTGATTAGTTCCTTTATTCATAAAAGAAGGTTCACAGGAAATAACTTGAGTATGTGACTCATTCCTTGTTCCAGACAGCCCCTCCTGGGAAAGCAAAATTAACATCAAAATACATACAGCACCAGGGCCAACCACAACACTTCCCCCTTTCTGTCCACTTAAAAGACTCTTTTATCTCAGATATAAATTGAGCACAACTATTACCATTTTGTAATTTATAAAGTACAAGATAGACCTAACACCCTGTCCATCTTTTTTTGTCAATTAAATAGAATACTCTCAACTATCCTAACTTAAAAGACTTATAATTCTACATCTAACTTTAGATTGTATGCCATCTGAAAACCATTCTCTCATATCTCAGTAATCCAATAATGACCAACATTTCTGAAAATATAGGAAGCCTAACACAGCTTCCAGAACTGAGACAAATTGTAGAGACAGCTGCCTACCTATACAGCCCTAGTAAATCAGGAAGTTGGAGCATCAGTGTTCAGCCTTCTGGCCTAGGATCATCTGACAGACCTTCGAAAAACAGGAATTATTAAGGACTAGCTTATTCTGTTTCAGCAGAACTAAGCTGTCCTAACATGTAAATTGTGTCCTTTCAAGAACAGTACAGGTCTGCAGGAGAGATAGGCAATTTCTGCCCAGTGTTGACCTAGCCACAATGTATAGCCTCACCTGGAGGTATACATGCTCAGCTGCTTCTTTGAATCCACAAATCGGAAGCTGTTAGGAGCAGATTTGTCTCATCAACAAGTGAATAAATAACATTACATGTCACAGTCTGTGGGTTTCTGACGGTTTTGAAAACCAACTATCTATGTAAAGTAATCTGGACTGTTCTCTGCTAATTACTCTTGAATTAAATATCAATTAAATATCTTGAAAACACCCTATCAATAAACTCAGAGCCATGCATTTGTTATCTGTCCCTTAACTCATAGGTTTAATAATCTCATATCAGTTTATAATAACAGTTATAGAAGGACTGGGTCTAAGCCCTGTACTTTAAAATTTTTGTATCAATGGAAGAAATTTATACCAATGAAACCTTGATTCTGCATCAAAATAAATTCTGTACCAAAATAAGAAATTCTAACTTCAACTTAGTAATTATAGTAAAGATTTCTACCAAATGAGATTATGGCTGCAAAATCAATTCTAGCTATTTCCTCCCGTTCCAATTATGACCATTTTTAAATTCACTAGAAAGGCTACCTTAAAATAACCAGCTCTAGCCCAAAAGACCAGGGAACTGGGATAATGACTCTTTATAACTTCTTAAAGTTGAATATGGGTATTGAGATATCTTTGAGAGGGAAAGGGTAGGGAAAATGGGGGAGTTGGTTGGCCACACCAATGATTGTGTTAGTCTCTGATGTCTGTGTCCTGACTGGTTCTGGCTGAAAGTCCAAGACATCAGGAGTGCAAGCAGGTCAGTTCAGCATGTCTGATGATGAGACTTACCAAGGCTGTATATTCTGAAATATACAAATATCAAAACAAAATTTTAGTATCATCAAGATAACTTTTTTTGTTTAATTCTCTGGAATCTAGTTCTTCAGGGGGTTTCTCTTTGTTATATCTGATCCATACATATTACTCTGGAAGGTGTATACATACCTTTTCTAAAAATTTTCTAAAAGACAAAACCTTTCTCCCAAATCAACATATCTTTGAGCCAATAACAAGAAAAACCTTTATTTTGACCACTCAAGAACTCAAAATCACACTCATTTTGAAAATCAAAACAATCCAAAACAAATGAAGTAAACTAAAATACTTATGTGCCTATTCATAGGCTTTTTCTATATTGCCATGCAGGATAATAACCTTAAAATTCCCATGGAGCCCATGTTAGAATTTGAGTGTCCTGTAAGACTTATTAGAACACTATATCTTTATGCCATCTTTGAAGCAATTAATTCAAACTTTCACTAATATCAGCCTAGAGGAAGCAGGTAGTTTTACTTGTTAAGTTCTCTGCCTAGAGCAGCCATCCTGTTATATTGTCTCTCTGTTGGGCCCTCTACCTGGAGCAACAGACATTATTAATTAATACCTGTTCATAGCAGGTAATTATCACTGTCTTTTCTACTTGGAGTCAGTGACTAATTTTCCCTGTTCTAGTTCTGAACCATGGGTGAAATTCCCCATGCAATTTGGACAAAATCTGTTTATAAACCTATCCTAAAAGCCAATAATCTCAATATTATAAATTCACAGTTAAATCAATATCTGCCCCAACATGTAGGCAGCTTCCATTCTTACTTTTTCTGATTCAGAGCAACCATCCTGTCTCTTTCCACATCAGGGGACCTCAGAGCCCTCTTTCTTTGTTTCAAGGTTCCCACACTTGAGTCCACGTGACTTGTTCCAGAGCCACCTTTCTCTCAATTAGATAATAAAACTCTAACTCTCAGGCTAATAATTTTAAATTTCTAGTGGATTCTTGCCCAACACTTTGATTCACCACCTATTGTGGGAAATATTTAAAAAGTGGCACCATCCCATGCTATAACCAGCTACTCCCAGCTACTCTCTGCCTGAAGTCCCACCGAATCTAGGATAGTCTCTATGCAGAGGTCTTCCCAGCTCCAGTTTGCCAGCCTCAGAGCCCTCTTACCTTCTCAGCCATCCACCCCCTGTGGTCAGCAATCCCAAATCCCAGGAATCCAGTAAATCAAATCTCTAGAAGCCTATAATTAATTAGTCAGATTTATATATCAATAAATTTTCAATTCATAAGATGCCCACACAATAATTTCAGAGCCAATTGCTAATGATACAAGTTGCGCACTTAGATTAGACAAGTTATCCCAATTATTCTATCCTTATATGATATTATAGCTACCGGTAGCTATTTAAAGCCATGTGAAATCAGATTCATCCTCTTCTTCCTCCATCTTCCTCTTTCTTTACTGTCCAACCTGGACAGTACTCACTGTACTCACCCAGTGATTGGTTTCCTTATTAACTGGGGAAGGTTCCCAAGAAGGCACCTGACTCATTCTTCATTCCAGATAACCCCTCCTGGGAGAACAGAATTAACATCAAAGTACAGACAGCACCAGGGCCATTCACAACAGCCAAGTGAATCCAGGTGATGATTATGAAGTGTCAGAGAGATGGAGAATGCTATGCCATCTGGTAAGAAAGATGTGAAAAGATATATAAATCACTCTCTATAATGATAATTAATACAGAGTCAATAAATGACATAATTGAAGCACTGGTTGGACTACATCACAGAGTTAAATAGCTTCAAAGAGGGTGCTGATTAAAGTCATTACAATTAATAAAACATTCTTCATTTTAAGAAAGGATCTTGATGAGATTTCACATGAATGTTTTTGTTATCAGGAGGACAGGTTAAAACATTCTGAGCAGAGGAGAAACATCTTAAGAGGTCTATTTTGAAAGCCAACTATTCTCAGGGAGCAAAAATAAAGCTTACAACTCCATTTTTATGAAAAAATATGCTGCATAATTCACATTTAGATAGTCTTGGTGGTTTGGTTTTTTAGTGTGACCTTAGGATAATTAGCTACTAAGCTTGATTTAAACTGGTTAGAAATATGGTTCCTATGGAGTGGGGTGGACATATGTGTCGCTGGTGCAAAACAAGGAAAAGTCACTCTGAACACAATACAACTGGGAGACCCTGGTGTACTGGCTGGTTTTAGGTGTCAACTTGACATAAGCTGAAGTAATTACAGAGAAAGTAGTCTCAGTTGAGGAAATGCCTCCATGAGACCCAGCTGTAAGGCATTTTCTCAGCTAGTGATCAAGAGGGGAGGACCCAGCCCATAGTGGGTGGTGCCATCCCTGGGCAGAGAGCAAGCTGAACAAGTCAGGGGAAGCAAGCCAGTAAGTAACATCTCTCCAAGGCTTCTGCATCAGCTCCTGCTTCCTGTTCTGTGTGAGTTCCAGTCCTAACTTCCTTTTGTGATGAACAGCAATGTGAATGTGTAAGCTGAATAAACCCTTTCCTCCTCAACTTGCTTCTTGGTCATGATGTTTGTGGAGGAATAAAAATCCTAAGACACCTTGATTATAGATTCTTTTCCTCCCTTGTTTTTGTTTAATGCACTCTGAGATCCATAATAGATGCTCAGTAATCAACTCCAGTGCCAATTCTCATAACTCATGCAGATGGAGGCCACTGTGCTCCCCTGGGGACAACCAGAGAAGACACACACAGAATGCTACAGTTTTTCCTTCTTACTCTCTTCTTCGTTCCCCTACTCTGTGACTTTGGAAAGGTAATTCTTGTCTTTGTTTGTCATTCCCAAATAGTCTTTAATCTTTTTACTCAGGTTACTGCTTCATGTGGTTTGACAGGCATCCTACCCATTTCATTTTAGAGAATCAGGGACCTCACTATTGTTCCTGGGTTTTGTGTCACAGTACCTGTGAGTGTGCTTAGTCACTTGCCAGATGTTTACTCTTGGCAACTGTTGAATCTTCATGTGCCTCAGTTTCATCTACAAAATAGCACAGAGTTTTTGTTGGCTAAATAGGATAATGGTATTGCCTGGTACATGTTAAGTTTTATTTTATTTTAACTTGCTTGTGTGCTGGGGTAGGGATGCCCATGTATATACAGGGGTGTTGAGGCCAGAGCACAATGTCAGATGTTGATTCTTAGAGGCTGTTTAATTCATGTTTTGAGACAGGGTCTTTCACCTGTCTAAGACTGACAATATAGGCTAAGCTGGCTGACTTTTGAACATGAGGTATCTAGCCTGCTTCCCATACTTGGATTACCATGGGCAGGGAATCTAACTCAAATCCTCACACAAATACTTTACAGACTGAGCTATTAGCTGGCCTGCATAGTTAATGTTACATACATAAGGATAGTATTGTCTGATAGTTTTATTTAGTATTGATTGGCTGTAGTTAGTGAATGAAAGAAGAAAGAAAATGAATGTATTCTACAAGGGCGAAAAATATAAAATGAGGGAGGCAAGGAAGAAGGAAAGAAAAACTTGACTTATTTAATGTTATCATAATTGGTGGAGTATAATTGCAGTTATATGGTAGGGAGACGAACAGTAACATTATATTTTCATTTATTCTCTATCTTTGCAGTTTATGTGTTTATCATTTGTTTCCCTTTCAGATTGGCAGTTTGTTCACTGTGATTGTTTGAATATTCTTGGCCTAGGGAATGGCACTATTAGGAGGTGTGGCCTTTTGGGGTGGGTGTGGCCTTGTTGGAGGAAGTGCATTATTATGGGTGTGGGCTTTAAGACCTTCATCTTATCTCCCTGGAAGCTAGTCTTTTCCTAGCTGCCTTTGGAACAAGAGGTAGAACTTTCAGCAACTCCAGCCCCACATCTTCCTAGACACTGCCATGCTCCTGCCTTGATGATAATGAACAAAACCTCTGAACCTGTAAGCCTTCCCCAATTAAATGTTGTCCCTATAAGAGTTGCCTTGGTCATGGTGTCTGTTCACAGCAGTAAAACCCTAACTAAGACAGATGTTGGTACCAGAAGTGGGGTATTGATGTCATAGGCCTGACCATGCTTTTGTTTGGAACAATGTAGATTTTGGAACTTAGGATTTGGAATGCAGTGGAATTGGGTCTTATTGAGATATCCTGGTAGTAATATGAAAGACTTTGTTGCTTGAGAGTGATTTGAATTGTGCAGGCCTGTCCCAAGAAGTTTCAGTGGAGAAGAATTTCAGTATGTGGCCTAGAGACTGTTTTTGTGGTATTTTGTTAAAGAGTATGGTTGTTTTATGCCATTGTCTGAGAGTCTACCTGATACTAAGATAAAGAGATTTATATTAATTACATTGACAAATGAAATCTCAAAAGAGCCCAGCAGAAACTTTATTCTCTGGTTAAATCTCAGGAAGTGCATTTTAAACTAGGATAGCAAGTTGAAAAAAGAAAAATATAAAATATATGGTTTGAGTATTAAAGGGGCACCAGGAAGTAAAATGAAGCTGAATCTTGTGTTCAAAGACATTAAATTGAATTAAGGGAGAAATGACCTTGGGGCATGATTCCACCCAGCTAAATATAGATCCATGCATGGTAGTACAAGCCTTTATCCCAGGAGGCAAAGACAAGCAGATCTCTGAGTCTAAGGCCAACCTAGTAAAGAGCAGGTTCTAGGTGAAGAAAAGCTTAAATCCAGGCATGGTGGTACATGCCTTTAATCCCAGCACCATAGGAGACAGAGCCATGCAGATTTCTGAGTTCAAGGTCAATCTACAGAGCACATTCCAGGAAAGCCAAGTTTAGGCAAAGAGTGAGTCATAAAACAGAAAGCTGGTAATATAATAAATGGGACCATGTTCCAGCCCCAGCCAGCAACATTAGATGACAGCTTTAGCCATGTGGCCCTGTTTTAGAATGAAACATAGAAAGAACTACTGGGACAATTGATACTGGTTAGCTGGAGCTAAGAAATTAGTGATGATTAAGAAGAGACCAGAATTACAGAGGTGAAATCTTCTGGGAAGTGTCTTCTAAGAGTACAAAGAAACTGTGTTCCAGAGATAGCCAAGGCTGTACCTCCTGCAGCAGCTGTACTTGGTAATGTTTAAGAGTCACCCAGGTGGTACTGGCTTTGAAGGCATGAAAGGGTCATGAAGAACAGCTGAGGCGTGGCACTGTGAGAGGCCATGGAAAGCTATTAGTGAAGTTGTAGCCTCAGTTACAGTTGATGGCCCAAGACTGAAGGGGTTATGCAAAACAGTTGAATCTTGGCACCATGAAGATAGCCTATGAGAGGCTATTGGTGAAGCCTGGCTGCCATTTAATGACCCCAGTGTACTAGAGATGCCAGTACCATAGGATGATCACCAAGAACTGCAGCAGTATTAGAATGGATCAACTTGAGCTTAGAGTGCTACAGAGGTGGAGCTGGAGACATGACACCAGCCCTTTGGAGGAGCCCACTGGATCATATGTAGCTCCCAGACATTGAAACAAGAAGTTGTAACATCAAAACTGCCTTGGATTCCCCAAGATCTTTGAGGCCAGAGTCATAGAATATCTCCTGAGGAATGCTGCTAACATGGAGTAGAACCAGCCAAGCAAAAGAAGGTTATTGCAGTCAACAAAGATGAAAAAGGAGTGGAGATCTGAAAACTGCTTTAACATCAGGCATGGAGATGCAAACATGGAGTTTGCCCAGCTGGTTTCTTGTCTTGATTTGGGGATTCCAGTTAAGTGATTGGATGGATCTCAGGAAAGACCTTGAACTTTGAACTTTTAACACTGTTGATACTACTCTAGACTATGGGTACTTTCGAAGTTGGACTGAGTGTACTTTTTTATTGTTTTGTGGCTGTAAGCTAGCCCCAATTAAAGGTTGTCCTTATAAGAATTGCCTTGGTAATGGTGTCTGTTCATAGCAGTAAAACCCTAACTAAGGCACTGACCGTGGTACGTGGAGGCAAATAATATAAAAATTTTTATTGGCAAGTTAATGCTTGATTCTTGTCAGAGACATTACTTCTTAATTTCTTCCTTGCAAGGAAAACTTGCCAAGAGTGGAAAGTCATCATCTTATGATAAGATGATTTGAGATTTCTGAATCCTAATGTTCTAACACCTATTGATGATCCTTGCCTGAATCATTCACCATTTTGTTAATTGCAATTAGTTATTATTTCTGTTTTACTGTTTTGTTAGCTGGCATGCTTTTCTGACTTCCTACCCACTTTCCCTTCTTATGGTTTTTGAGTATACTTGCTAGCACCTTTAACAGTTTGGGTGATTGTAGTGGCTAGCTTAATTGTCAATTTTACACAAATTAGAATCAACTGAGGAGAGTCTCAGGGAACGACTACAGTGGGTTGGCCTGCTACCATTTCTCTGGGGGTTGTTTTAAGCACCATTTTCTAGGCAAGGAGTCCTGAACCATATAAGGGTAAGGAAGTCAAGATGAGCATAAGAAAGCAAAAGATGAGCTAGTCTTTATTATTCCCCCTCTGTTCTTGACTGTGGTTATGATTTGACTACCTATTTGAACTTTTTCACTAACAGTGAGAGCTTTGGGATAATAATTCCTGATGTTATTTTAATTTACTATTATTAATGTTCATGACATTAAGAGTGGAGGCTCTTCTGCTGCATACAGAGTTTCTAGTAATCTTTAACACAAGCAACAATTTCAACTCTGGCAGTAGCTTCTGTTTTCCATGACATTTTGTTGTTATTGTTTTTCTTTCCTTTACTTAATTTGTCTGTGAATTTTCAGGAGAAATAAAGACCTTGGAGTAGGTTTTCAGAGGCTCCCAGGATGCATCTCTGGGTGAGCTTGCCTCATATCTGTGATATAGTGCAGAGCAATGTAAGTTGCCCTCTGACCCCTACTGTACCATGTCATCAGTGGCTGTGAGGAGGAAGCTGGCATTGGACAGCAAATCAAAACTCCTATCATCCTCCATGGATGCCTGTACCCACATGGGCTGCGCTTCAGTAAACATTTGACATCTTGAATTTAATTTTTAATGTATTCCAACTTTAGTTACCCATTCATTGATCCAATAAGCATTCGTTAAGTGTCTTAAATATCTCAGGCTGGGAGAGGACCTAAGTTTTATAGAGGTAGATGCTTTTAGATAGTGTTGGGGCCTCTCTAACTAGAAGAATACTGCATTTCAGATATAACTTGGGGTATAAATCAACACTTATTTAGAATAAGGAAAAACTTTTAAAGATTTTAAAGTGGGACTAAATAGTATGTAAATCTCAATATCTGTAGTTCACTCTTTGCTGCCCAATCTGATTGAGAAAATGAGGGAAGGGACATCAGAATGGATTTTAAAAGTTGCTTCTGTGAGGTTCACCATGCTGCTACTGCTGTCTTCGTGTGGCACCAGAGATGTGAGTTGATAACACCTTACCCCCCTCATCCTTTCATGTTACTTCCACCTTATTTCCAGACCATCTCCAGGCTTTGCTGCATGGCATTTCAGAAGGAGCTTTCTCCCACTAAGTGCTTAGAAGAAGCACTCTAAAGCACTCATTTTGAGTGCTTTAGAGAATAGCCAGTCTACCACTTCATCTTACAGAGCTAGAACTTGGGGCTGAAGTTTGCTCAGCTTGTGAAGGTCAGAGCAAGCATATGTGCTTTACTTTCTGATGAAATTTTTTTTTCTAGCAAGTCTCATGGTTAAATCTCTGCCAAATACTCATTCTCCTATAATTCCATTTCAACTTGTTTGGATATATATTGATTTAATCTCTCTACCCTCCTCTCTGAGAATATTAGAATATGGAATGTGCATACTAAAATGCTTCATAACAGTTGTGTTTGGGTCATTTTGATAGGACTTTAACAAAACAAACTGTAGCCTGAACTATCATAAGAAATGAAAACTCAGCTTATACAAAGGTAAGATTTCAGGTGACTTTGTGTTTTCCTTTTCCCAGGAGGAAAAGAGCCTATATGTTAGCTGCCTGACCTTCTGCAGCCACTTGGGTTTTAATCTCTCTGGAGGGAAGGCTGGCAAAATGTCATTTCTTCCTGTTAAAGGAAAGAAGCTGTGAGGTGTTCATTGTTTACATTCCTCAAGTTGCTTAGCACTGTCTGTGTTCATAACACCATGGCACATTGAAAAGCCTGTTCATCCACAAACTCTTCAAAAGGTATTCTGATGCTCATAAATACACCTAAGAGGTATTATGACATTACACTATTTTACCTTCAATTAGAATTATTCCCTATAGGAAATTCAAGTTTATGGATGCATGCCTAAATATTATCCTGGTCTGATCTGGATTTTGCTGCTATAAATTTGAGAAATATTTCAATTTAAAGAATGGGAGAGAAAAGAACTAACATTTATGACAGCTTTTAAATATTGGGTGCATTGTGAATATCATCCCAACTGAACATTTACATGATCCTTCAGAATCAAAGAGCTTTGCATCCATTTGTGTTTGAACAGCTAGATCAAAATCATGACCTGAGACATTTGGAGAAAAAGTTGTTTAATGATCAACTTTCTAACTTAAGGGAGTTTTTAATCCAACTTTGCTGAAAATGAAAACAAACAAACAAACAAACAAAAAAGCAAACAAACCCTTAATACAGAGAAGGTGCTTTTGTGATCAGTTTCAGTAATAGTTACAATAGAGGTCACATTGTGATCCAATTAATAAGACCAGGCTGGAGTGTCTTATGTTATTTGTGTGGCTGTTTTAGAATGCCATTAAAGGGATAGTTCATAATCAAAAGGCACTTTTTCTTAAAAGTTTTGGAATTCTGGATGTTGAAGATCAAGGAGCCCAGCAGGTTTAGTGTCTGTTGAGATGAAGTATAGTTGATAAGATCTACCTGAGAGGAGAAATACTATTTCTTCACATGTTGGAAGATGAATAATATCTAGTAGGATGGTGCCTGGAACCTCTTTTACAAATCTGTAAGCTTCCTTCATTGATATCTGGTCATCTTTTAGTAAATATTGACCATTAAGTTTCAATACCTGCATTTTGGAGGCTACAGGGTCAAGTCATAGCAAAAAGAAAAATGAACCTTCAAACAGGTCCAATAAGTATACAGTAATAACACAAGATCAGTCTGAAGAAGCTTCTAGTACCTTAGATCCTTTTTCTTTGGAAGGTGGACTTTAAAGAAAACTTTGGCTTGTTTTTCTGTTGTTTATCTGTTTCCCCCCTCTTTTTGTCTCTCTTTCTGTCTTCATTCAGTTTCCTGTGGTAAATAGCAGCTAACAAGTAATGTTGCTGTTATTTTCCAATCTGTAATACAGAGGCACAGGCAGCATCTTCCTGGTAATAATTTTTCTGTGGCATTTTCCCTTCCAAACATTGACCCTATCACATCTTTCGTTTGCTATCCTCACTGCTTTTTGTCTATGCTGGCAGTTCCCCAAGATCCAAAGAGGAATAAACAGATCTTCAGATATGTAAGTCCCAGAATAAAGACATGGTTAATGAAATCACTTTACCACTTGCCCTGTTACTGAGTCTCATTCCAGCAGGGATGAAGAAAGCACATTGTGATGCTGTCAGAAGCCGATTGGATTTCTCAGCTGCTGTTTTCTCCCTTCTTAACTAAAAACAAACTGAATACCATACACATTGAATAAGAATCACACATGAAAATACACATTAGGAGAGGAAGGTGATGGTATTTGTGGCACTTTCACATTTGATAAGTTCATTCATATTTGCCAAGGGAAACATGATGCAGAGTAGTACATTTTCTGTTGTATCTATGACATTAGATTTGAAAGTAAACCTAAAGGCGTCCTGAGCCTCAGCGTTAAAGTTCTCTTTCTGAGTACCTCTGCACTAAAGTTCTTCCTCTGAGCACATCCCATAAGCCTCTAAAGCTCTGAGCACATCCCATCTGCTTGCCCTCTTCTTTGCTTCTGTCACCTTTCTCTGTCTCCTGTCCTTCAAGTCAGAGCTCTCAAAAAGATTTTATTCTCCATATAGATAGTCATCATATAGACAGTATGAGCTCCTGAATTGTCTGGAGGAAACTAAATGTGTTCAGTAGAAGAACAATTTGGATAACACGTGCCAGAACACACAACACAGATGGCACAGCTGGAGAAATTCCATTAAGACCTCCAGTTCATGTTTCTGATGGCCCCTCTCTGTCCCCTGTTCTTGTTTGCCCATGGTTGACCCATATGAGAGATACAAATGAAGTTCTTAGAACTTTTCATGAAGAAAATGGGAGTAACTCACCACAAGACATATTTACAGCCCCTTAAAAGAATAACCAGTAGTTAACTGTTCCTTGGGATTATAACTGTGGATGTTTCCCAGACTCATTTGAAGATTATGAGGCTCACTCATTGTTTAATAAACAGGTATGCTACTTAAACTACAAATTTGGGCATTCTGATAGTTTCCAATGTCAGGTAAGGTTTGGTAGTTCTTGTGAGGTTATGTCCAAAAGTGATTTTAAACCTCTATCTCCAATTTTTACATACGCTAAGTATTTATTGGCTCTACTTGCCATAACTGCCATAGGGAGTTATTTAAGGGAAGATGAGCTTTATCTTGTTCAGGTAAAACTTTCTAAAATTCAAGGCCAAGCTGTAATCTAGGAATCATTATATTCTTTATATACCCTGAAAACAGATCAACCCTGAGAGAGATCAACCTTTACAGACAGATGGAATTTCTCCTCTGAACACTGATAATTCATGTGACATTTACTCTCTGAGTGTGTTTGTAGTAAAATTTGTTTCTTCAACCTTGCACTGGACTGCTGCAGACTTTCCAAAAGAACAATGCAAGATGATGCTTCAGGTACACAAACATAGAAGATGTTTATAATGTTGGGCATCCAGGGTTTTGATTTGAGGCTAGTATTTTGTTCACATTAGAAACTTAACTTTTTCACCCTCTATGTTTTGTCTCTGTATTTACATATTTTGAAAACATGTGGAAAGGGCTTATTGTGAGTGACGAAATAAAGCACCAATAGTATAGAGTGTATGTACCTCATTATTTAATTTTCTACTAAATCATGTGTATTTCCTATTAGGATTCCCATATCAATAACCAAACTAATGATGGTAATTTTACATTTAATCTAGGGGTTGAAGACTCATTGACAGCCTAAAATAGAACTCAGGGGAAATGGTCAGTGAACCTTGCTTAAACTCTGTATACTCTCTTTGTCTGTGTCTGTGTCTGTGTCCACGTCTGCGTCTGTGTCTGTCTGTCTGTCTGTCTGTATCTCTCTCTCTCTCTCAACTGTGAGGATATTCAGAGAAGTGAGAAGAAAAGAATGTTGCCACAAAGATGGATCTTCATCTCCTATACTGGAGGATATTTATAAAGATGGCATAGAGACACCCAGAAAAGTTGGACTGTGACTTCCTTTTAAGAAACAGACAAATCCCAAGATCTGTCTGAGTCAGCAAGCTAGAGGTGGACTCAATGAATCTTGCTAGAGTCTCAAGTTCTAGGAGACAAAGGATCTGATAAAATGATCCAGCCTGAGGACTGACAGGATATAGATCTAGAAGATGCCATGTTTGGGTTAGGTGTAAAGGCAGGAAAAAGCTGACATCTTTCTTTGAAGGCAGTTACCTGGGAGAAATTCCTCCTTACCTGGGGAGAAAGTCTAGCTTTCTTTGTTCTGTTCAAGTCTTCAGTTGTTGGTATGAGGCTCACTTGCACTAGGAATTTGCTCTGCTCAGTCTATCAATATAAATATTAGCTCCACCCAAAGGCACTTTCAAAGAATAAAACTACTGTATTATAGTATTTAGGTGTCCTGTGACCCAGTCAAATTGACACATGAAGTTCATTATCATTGCTGCTTTTAGTCATAGACAGGTATCTTCTCAGCTTAGAATAATAGGCAACAGTCAAACAAGCAGATAACAGGAGATTAATGGTGGCATGCCATAGGTTCAAGGGGCTAGGGCCAAAGACCAAAGGAAAATTCTTGGCTCTTAGAGACAGATTGATTCTAGAATATGGCAATAATACATTCATACCCTTACTCATGAAAACATTCACCTGTTTTTTTCGTTGAGACCACTACTCTAAAACCACTTTTCAGAAGTTCTTCCTTAGTCATTTCAGCTGCTCTCATTTATTTATTCACAGACTTATAGAAGGCCCACTCATTAAGAGGAATCAGGATTGCACAGTGACTACGAACAATAAACCAGAACTCCTCCCTCATGTGTCTCACATACTAATGGGAGTAGAAAAAGGAAATAAGTAAATGAAGAAAATTTCAAAGAGTGACAAAGGCACAAAAGCAAAACAAGTTAACTGAGTATCATGCTTGGATTTGGTATCATTCTGCATGCTTTCATATGCTTCCAACTCTTAAACTCTCTCCTCTGCTATCAGATATAGAGATTGGGTGTGGGAGTCACTAACCTCCTGGCTGAGGTTATGAGTTTAGTGGTTTCCTTGATGTGTATAACCATAATTCCTTGAGGGGCTTCCTCAAACTATTTGACTGGTCCTAAGAGTTAGATGGAAAATTTTAATAATTTGGATAATACAGATGAATGTTTCTCTTAATTATCCCCAATACCCTTATCTAGTCAGTATCCTTAGATAAAAGCAATGCTGTGGATGTGATGCATATTCTTCCAGATCTTCATACCCTGTACACTGGTGTGTGTGTGTGTGTGTGTGTGTGTGTGTGTGTGTGTGTTGGTATAAATATTTTCTAAGAACTTAGTCTAGAAATCTTTTTTTATATATAATACTTCATTGTCTTTTTTTGCTGTTTTGCAGTTTGGTTTTATTTTTAGTGTAATTTTATATTTTTTGTATCTTTCTCTGTCTAAGGAAGTTTTGGTTGAAATTCTAAATATTGTTCTTCAAAGTTATAGTGACTCAGAGTTCCTTTATCTGCTAGGCAGACTGAATTCAGAACTAATCATTTTAACCCAATGCATCAGGAAGCTTATATTTCTCTTCACATTCAGACCACTACTGACTCTGTGCATTGACCTGCAGGGTTAATAACTGAGTCTTGTTAGATGCTTTTTCATAGCACTAAAAAGAAATAGTATTACTGTGCTGCTTTTTTGAAACCTCTTCTTCCACATAGCTTCTGTACGCTGAGGGAAGGGGTTTGACGAAGACATCCCGATTAGGAATGAGTGTTTTAATGTCTCTCTGCACATATCAGAAGTGAAATTAACAAATCCATTCAAGAAAACCAGTATGGGGCTTTGGTTTATTTTATTTTATTTTATTTTATTTTATTTTATTTTATTTTATTATCATGTCTGATAGTCAACTTAAACACAGTGTCAAGAGAAGGTTGTAATTTTCAAAGACATTGGGCATATTGGGTCTCAATCTTTCTTTCCCCCTTTATTGGACATTTTCTTTATTTACATTTCAAATGTTATCCCATTTCCTGGTTTGCCCCCCAGAAACTTTGTATCCCATGCCCCTCCCCCTGCTTCTATGAGGGTGTTCCCCACACCTACCGACCCAATTCTACCTCCCTGCCCTGGCATTCCCCTACACTAGGGCATCGAGCCTTCACAGAACCAAGGGCCTCTCTTCCAATTGATGCCCAACAAGACCATCCTCTGCTACACATGCAGCTGAAGCCATGGGTCCCTCATTGGTCTCTTTAGTTGGTAGTTTAGTCCCTGGAGGCTCTGGGGAATCTGGTTGGTTGTTATTGTTATTCTTCCTATGTGGTTGCAAACCCCTTCAGCTCCTTCAGTCCTTTCTCTAACTCCTCCACTGGGGACCCGATGCTCAGTCTAATGGTTGACTTTGAGCACCCACCTCTGTATTTCTTAGGCTTTCAGAAGAGCCCCTCACAAGACAGCTAGATCAGACTCCTCTCAGCATGCACTTCATGGAATCCACAAGAGTGGCTGGTTTGGTGACTATATATGGGATGGATGCCCAGGTGGGGCAGTCTCTGGATAACCTTTCCTTCAATATCTATTCAACACGTTGTCTCCTTATTTGCTCCCATGTATTTTGTCCCCCCTTCTAAGAAGGACCAAAGCATCTGCCCTTTGGTCTTCCTTCTTATTGAGCTTCATGTGGTCTGTAAATTGTATCTTGGGTATTCTGAGCATTTGGGCTAATAATCACTTATCGTTGAGTGCATATCATGTATATTCTTTTGTGACTGGTTACCTCACTCAGGATATTTTCTAGTTCCATCCAATTGCGTAAGAATTTCATGAAGTCATTGTTTTTCATAGCTGAGTAGTACTCTATTGTGTAAATGTACCACATCCTCTATAATCATTCCTCTATTGAAAGACATCTGTGTTCTCTCCAGCTTCTAGCTATTATGTATAAGGCAGCTATGAACATAGTGGAGCATGTGTCATTCTTATATGTTGGAGCATCTTTTGACTATATGCCCACAAGGGGTATAGCTGGGTCTTCAGGTAGTACTATATCTAATTTCCTGAGGAACAGCCAGAATGGTTTCCAGATAGCTTGTACCAGCTTGTAATCACACCAACAATGGAGGAGTGTTCCTCTTTCTCCACATCCTCACCAGCATCTGCTGACACCTGAGGGTGTATTTTTGTTTGTTTGTTTCTTTGTTTGTTTGTTTTGTATCTTACCCGTTCTTACTGGTGTGAGGTGGAATCTCAGGGTTGTTTTGATTTGCATTTCCCTGATGACTAAGGATGTTGAACATTTCTTTAGGTGCTCCTCAGTCATTCAGTATTCCTCAATTGAGAATTCTTTCTTTAGATCTGTACCCCATACCTTAATATAGTTATTTGATTCTCTAGAGTCTAACTTCTTGAGTTCGTTCTACATACTGGATATTAGCCCTTTATTGGATGTAAGATAGGCAATATGTTGGTTGCCGTTATGTCCTATGGACAGTGCTCTTTGCCTTACAGAAGCTTTGCAATTTTATGAGATTCCATTTGTTGATTCTTGATCTTAGAGTATAAACCGTGGGTGTTTTGTTCAGGAAATTTTCCCAAGCCCTCGTCTTGGAGGATTTTCCCCCACATTCTCTTCTATTAATTTCTTTTTTTTTTCTTTTCATATTTTATTTACATTTCAAATGTTTCCCCCTTTTCAGATCTCCCCTTTGGAACCTCCCCATTCCCTCCACCCTCCCCCTGTCACTATGGGGATATTCTCTAACCCACCCTCCCACCCACCCACCCACCCACCCACTCTCGTCTTCCCTACTTGTCATTCTCCTATACTGGGGGATCTAATACCCTCAGACCCAAGGGCCTCTCTTCCCCATGACGGATAAAAAGACCCTCCTCTGCCACATTTTTGGCCAGCACCATGGGTCCCTCCATGTGTATTCTTTAGTTGGTGGATCGGTCTCCAGAAGTATTGGGGGGTCAGGGCAGTTGCCACTGTTGCTACCTCCCTGGGGCTGCACACTCCCTCAGCTCATTCAGTCCTTTCTCCAAGCCTTCCATCTGGGACCTCACACTCAGCCCTACTGTTGCTGCAAAGTGACTCTTGGGTATTTCAAACTTTTGGGCTAATAACCACTTATCAGTGAGTATATACCATGTTCATTCTTTTGTGACTGGGTTACCTCACTCAGGATATTTTCAAGATCCATCTATTTGTCTACGAATTTCATGAAGTCATTGTTTTTAATAGCTGAGTAGTATTCCATTGTGTAAATGTACCACATTTTCTGTATCCATTCCTCTGTGGAGGGACATCTGGGTTGTTTCCAGTTCCTGGCTATTATAAATATGGCTGCTATGAACATAGTGGAACATGTGTCTTTATTACATGTTGGAGCATCTTCTGGGTATATGCCCAGGAGTGGAATAGCTGAGTCTTCAGGTAGTATTATGTTCATTTTTCTGAGGGTCTGCCAAACTGATTTCCAGAGAGGTTGTATCAACTTGCATTCCCACCAGTAATGGAGGAGTGTTCCTCTTTCTCCACATCCTCGCCAACATCTGTTGTCACCTGAGTTTTTGATCTTAGCCATTCTGACTGGTGTGAGGTGAAATCTCTGGGTTGTTTTGATTTGCATTTCCCTGATGACTAAGGATGTCGAGCATTTCTTTAGGTGGTTCTCAGCCCTACCAGTTTCCTCAGTTGAGAATTCTCTGTTTAGCTCACTTCCCCATTTTTTGATAGGGTTATTTAGATCTCTAGAGTCTAGCTTATTGAGTTGTTTGTATACATTGGATATTAGGCCTCTATCAGATATGGGATTGGTAAAGATCTTTTTCCAATCTGTAGGTTGCCGTTTTGCCCTATTTACAGTGTCCTTTGCCTTACAGAAGCTTTGTAATTTTATGAGGTCCCATCTGTCAATTTTTGATCTTAGAGCACAAGCCATTGGTGTTCTGTTGAAGAACATTTCCCCTGTGCCCAAGTGTTTGAGAATCTTCCCTACTTTCTCTTCTTTTAGATTCAGTGTATCTGGTTTTATGTGAAGGTCCATGATCCACTTAGACTTGAGCTTTGTGCAGGGAGATAGGAAAGGATCAATTCGCAGTCTTCTACATGTAGACTGCCAGTTGATCCAGCACCATTTGTTGAAGATGCTGTCTCTTTTCCACTGTATGGTTTTAGCTCCTTTGTCGAAGATTAAGTGACCATATATGTGTGGATTCATTTCTGGGTCTTCAATTCTATTCCATTGATCAACCTTCCTGTCACTGTACCAATACCAAGCAGTTTTTTTCATTACTGCTCTGTAGTACAGCTTGAGATCAGGGAGGCTGATTCCCCCAGAAGACCTTTTATTGTTGAGGATAGTTTTTGCTATCCTGGGTTTTTTGTTATTCCATATGAATTTGAGAATTGTTCTTTCTAGGTCTATAAAGAATTGAGTTGGGATTTGGATGGGGATAGCATTGAATCTGTATATTGCTTTCGGCAGGATGGCCATTTTAACTATGTTAATCCTGCCGTTCCGTGAGCATGGGTGATCTTTCCATCTTCTGAGGTCTTCTTCGATTTCTCTCTTCAGAGATTTGAAGAGAGATCTTTCACTTGTTTGGTTAGAGTCACACCAAGCTATTTTATATTGTTTGGGACTATTGTGAAGAGTGTCATTTCCCTAATTTCTTTCTCAGCCTGTTTATCCTTCAAGTATTGTTTGGGACTATTGTGAAGGGTGTCATTTCCATAATTTCTTTCTCAGCCTGTTTATCCTTCGAGTATAGGAAGGCTACTGATTTGCTTGAGTTAATTTTGTATCCAGCCATTTTGCTGAAGTTGTTTATCAGCTGTAGAAGATCTCTGGTGGAGTTTTTTAGGTCATTTAAGTATACCATCATATCATCTGCAAATAGTGATATTTTGATTTCTTCCTTTCCAATTTGTACCCCTTTGATTTCCTTTTGTTGCCTGATTGCTCTTGCTAGAACTTCAAGTAATATGTTGAATAGATAGGGAGAGAGAGGACAGCCTTGTCTACTCCCTGATTTTAGTGGGATTGCTTCAAGTTTCTCTCCATTTAGATTGATGTTGGCCACTGGTTTGCTGTTTATTGCTTTTACTAAGTTTAGGTATGCTCCCTGAATTCCGGATCTTTCCAAGACTTTTATCATGAAAGGATGTTGAATTTTGTCAAATGCTTTTTCAGCATCTAATGAGATGACCATGTGGTTTTTTTCTTTGAGTTTGTTTATGTAGTGGATTACATTGATGGATTTCCAGATATTGAACCATCCCTGCATCCCTGAGATGAAGCCTACTTGCTCATGGTGAATGATTGTCTTGATGTGTTCTTGAATTCAGTTTGCAAGAATTTTATTGAGTATTTTATATTGATATTCATACCGGAAATTGGTCTGAAGTTTTCTTTTATTGTTGGGTCTTTGTGGGGCTTTGGTATCAGTGTAACTGTGACCTCATAGAATGAATTGGGTAGTGTTCCTTCTGTTTCTATATTATGAAATAGCTTGAAGAGAATTGGTATTAGGTCTTCTTTGAAGGTCTGATAGAATTCTGCACTGAACCCATCTGGTCCTGGGCTTTTTTTGGTTGGGAGACTTTTATTGACTGCTTCTATTTCTTTAGGAGTTATGGAACTGTTTAGATGGTTTATCTGAACCTGATTTAACTTTGGTAATTGGTATCTGTCTAGTAACTTGTCTATTTCCTCCAGATTTTCCAATTTTGTTGCATATAGGCTTTTGTAGTAGGATGTGATGATTTTTTTAATTTCCTAAGAGTCTGTTGTTATATCTCCGTTTTCATTTCTAATTTTGTTAATTTGGATACTCTCTCTGTACCCTCTGGTTAGTCTGGCTAAGGGTTTATCTATCTTGTTGATTTTCTCAAAGAACCAGCTCTTGGTTTTGTTGATTCTTTGTATAGTTCTTTTAGTTTCCATTTGGTTGATTTCAACCCTTAATTTGATTATTTCTTGCCTTCTACTCCTCTTGGGTGTATTAGCTTCTTTTTGTTCTAGAACTTTCACATGTGCTGTTAAGCTGTTAGTTTATCCTCTCTCCAGTTTCTTTTTGGAGGCATTCAGAGCTATGAGTTTTCCTCTTAACACTGCTTTCATTGTGTCCCATATGTTTGGGTAAGTTGTACCTTCATTTTCATTGAATTCTAGGAAGTCTTTAATTTCCTTCTCTATTGCTTCCTTGACCAACTTATCATTAAGCAGTGCATTGTTCAGCTTCCATGTGTATGTGGGCTTTCTGTTGTTGTTTTTGCCATTGAAGACCAACCTTAATCCGTGGTGATCTGATAGGAGGCATGGGATTATTTCAGTCTTCTTTTATCTGTTGAGGTTTGTTTTGTGACCAATTATATGATCAATTTTGGAGAAGGTACCATGAGGTGCTGAGAAGAAGGTATATTCTTTTGATGCAGGATGAAATGTTCTATAGATATCTGTTAAACCCATTTGGTTCATAGCATCTGTTAGTTTCACTGTGTCTCTGTTTAGTTTATGTTTTCCAGATCTGTCCATTGTTGACAGTGGGGTGTTGAAGTCTCCCACTATTATTGTGTGAGGTGCAATGTGTGCTTTGAGCTTTAGTAGAGTTTTTTTTATGAAAGTGGGAGCTCTTGCATTCAGGGCATAGATATTTAGAATTGAGAGTTCTTCTTGGTAGATTTTTCCTTTGATGAGTAAGAAGTGTCCTTCCTCATCCTTTTTGATGAATTTTGGTTGAAAGTCAATTTTATCCGATATTAGAATAGCTACTCCAGCCTGTTTCTTGGGGCCATTTGCTTGGAAAATTTTTTTCCAGCCCTTTACTCTGAAGTAGTGTTTGTCTTTAATACGGAGGTGCATTTCCTGGATGCAGCAAAATGCTGTGTCCTGTTAATGGATCCAGTCTGTCAGTCTATGTCTTTTTATTATGGAGTTGAGACCATTGATGTTAAGAGATATTAAAGAATAGTGATTGTTATTTCCTGTTATTTTTGATGTTTATGTGGCTATCTTCTTTTGAGTTTGTTGAAAGATTACTTTCTTGCTTGTTTTGGGTGTAGTTTCCTTCCTTGAGTTGGTGTTTTCCATGTATTATTCTTTGTAGGGCTGGGTTTGTGGAAACATACTGTGCAAATTTGGATTTGTCATAGAATATTTTGGTTTCACCATCTATGATTATTGAGAGTTTTGCTGGGTATAGCAGCCTGGGCTGGCATTTGTGTTCTTTTAGACTCTATATGAGATCTGCCCAGGATCTTCTAGCTTTCATAGTCTCTGGTGAGAAGTCTGGTGTAATTCTGATAGGTTTGCCTTTATATGTTACTTGCCCCCTTTTCCTTACTGCTTTTAATACTCCTTCCTTGTTTTGTGTATTTGGTGTTTTGACTATAATGTGACAAGAGGAATTTCTTTTCTGCTCCAGTCTATTTGGCGTTTTGTAGGCTTCTTGTATATTTATGTTCATCTCTTTTTTCAGGTTAGGGAAATTTTCTTCTATAATTTTGTTGAAGATTTTTACTGGTCCTTTAAGTTGAGAATCTTCAGTCTCTTCTATACCTATTATCCTCAGTTTCTGTCTTCTCATTACATCCTGGATATCTTGGATGTTTTGGTTTAGGAGCTTTTTGCATTTTGTGTTTTCTTTGATTGTTGTGTCCATGTTTTCTATGGTATCTTCCGCACCTGAGATTCTCTCTTCCATCTCTTGTATTCTGTTGGTGATGTTTGCATCTATGACTCCTGATTTCTTTCCTATGTTCTCTAACTCCAGGGTTTTCTCCCTTTGTGATTTCTTTATTGTTTCTATTTCTGTTTTTAATTCCTGAATGGTTTTGTTGATTTGTTTGATTGTGTTTTCTTGTAATTCTTTAAGGGATTTTTGTGTGTCCTCTTTAAGTGTTTCCAGTTGCTTACTTGTATACTCTTTTATTTCTTTACACGAGTTATATATTTCTTTCTTAAAGTCTTCTATCATCCTCATGATAAGTGATTTTAAATCTGAGTCTTCCTTTTCTGGTGTGTTGTGGTATCCAGGGCTGGCTATGGTGGGTGAGCTGGGTTCTGATGAAACCAAGTAGTCTTTGTTTCTGTTCCTTATGTTCTTTCCCTTGCCTTTCGCCATCAGGTTATCTCTGGTGTTAGCTGGTCTTTCTCTCTCTGACTGTGGCTTGTCTTTCATACAGGCCCAGGTGTCAGTGTTCCTTGGAGACCAATTCTCTTTCCTGGCTGTTCCTCAGTCCCTGTGTCTGGTGTCCTCCTGTTGCTGGCTTTTCCACACAAGTGGGCAGGCAGTTGCTTTCTACCTGCACTGGTTGGCAATGGAGGCCTGGTTGCCCAGGCAGGGGTCTCTTGCCACAGCTGGAAGCTGACAAGTTCTTACCTCCAGGCTGTTCCTCAGTCCCTGCATCTGGAGCCCTCCTTCTGCTGGCTTTTCTGCACAAGTGGGCGGGTCGCTTTCACCCTGTGCTGGTTTGCAATGGAGGCCTGGTGGCCCAGGCAGAGTTCTCCTGCCACAGGTGTAAGCAGACAGCCTCTTACCTCCTGGCTGTTCCTCAGTCCCTTTTGAATATTTTTCAATCATATAAATGCCATGAGATAGCTAGTCAATTTCCCCATAATCTTCTCAGTGTTCAGATAATTTCTGCTTTTAAATAACAACAAGAAAGAGATACAATATTAGAAGTCAGTTTCCTAGTTGCCTTTCAAGATCATCATACAATCCAATATCCTAAGCTGTCTGGTATAGTGGCTTTAAACTGGCAACAATTCTCTGTGAACTTCGTGAGCCTTCTGTTATTATTGAAGTATAAATTATTTATTAGATCTGTCATTAAACACAATATCCAATTCCAGAATTTAAACATTTGTCTACTATGTCAATCTTGGGAATTAAAAAATGACTAACTCACTTAAAGGAAGAAAAAGAACTTGAGGATTAAGCCCCTTCATCATGCATTAGAAATGTAGGGCCAATTATAAAAAATGCATTATTGGGCATTTATGTGAGCTAGTCTCATACTAAACAATGGGAAAAGGCTACAGTCACATATAAAGCAAATATAAATTCTATTTTCAATCAACAGCATCACTCATTTTGCAAAAACTTAAGGTTTATATGTCCCACATGGTATGGCATTGTCAAGGTTTTACATTTATTATTTAGAACCAAGATGTGTTATCAGTCTGTTTCTATTTCTAATATTTACTGGACATATCCTGATATGTACACAATAGGTTCTTAAGCACATGAGAGAGGGAGAGAATGCTGGAAAAGAAATCCATTATTTCCATTATTATGTTCACTACTAGATAAAATTTAAGATTCATAGCTTGAATTTAGGAACTATTTAACTCTCCTTTTTCACATATGCTTTTGCTATCAGTTCTCAGGCCCCATAGATCTATCTAAAGATCAGTATCATTAGATTTTTTTTTTAGCTAAGTCTGACAGAGAATCAGTCACACAGCAACTCTAAAGAAAGCTCAGATTAGAAGCCAGGATGTGCTACAAACCCTATCTGGTCAAACAAATGGAAGTTGAGTATAATGGTAATTCAATAGATGGCCAACTTCTACAGATCAGCTTGTTGATTAAAATCAACAGCAGATGAGTTCTTCTGGGATCCTACCAAGTTCACTTGAACAAAGCATAAGGTAGGTAGAGA
The DNA here is from genome assembly GCA_019843965.1 of Rhynchomys soricoides. Classification (NCBI taxonomy): domain Eukaryota; kingdom Metazoa; phylum Chordata; class Mammalia; order Rodentia; family Muridae; genus Rhynchomys; species Rhynchomys soricoides. Next base: position 25,897,224 of record JADRCH010000007.1, on the reverse strand, counting down.
AATTTATTTCTGATGTTGCTCGATGCTTAGTTAAATAGTTGGGCAGCGCCTCCTTCTCTCGTCTTCCTTCCAAAGACCCAGATTCTACTGGGTCTGATTACAGCATCTGCCTCTCTGTGCCAGACTGACTAGTGGGATCTTAATGAAGAACAATATAGTTCTTTCAAATGTGCAAATGGGGAAGAGTTCTGGTGAGACTAGTAAAACCATAATTCTATTTTGAACTCTAGAGACATGGGGTCACATTATAAAGCAGGGACCAAGATTTAAAACTGCCCTTGATGCCAACAATATGACTGAAGCTAGCCTTCTGAACCAGGCTATGCCTCACATTCTTTGTCCATAAAACAGAGAAGATACTGAGTACAGTGTTGCTGAGTCTTCAGACTGAGTACAGTGTTTCTGGGTCTTCAGGATACCCTACATACAGAACACCTCTCACTATATAATTATAGAAATACAAATGGCAGCTATTATTATATTTACAGGGCCACCTGTCTTAAGCAATCATAGGCCATCACTCATAGATTATACTCCAGACCTCCCCTCATGCATTCTTCTACAGACCCTACTCCTGTTCTGTTCATTGATTGATTAACACATCTAACATTATAATTATCACTTAGAATTTGCTAAGTGTTTTCATAAAGATTATTTATTTTTTACAATGATTTCAGAAAATAGGAATTTAGAAAAACAAATTAAGACATTCTAGCTAAAATTTAAGTAATTTGCCCAACATCACATAGCTAGCATTGAAAATAATTGGAGTTTAGAAAAAATTTTCCCTTAAGCAGAATAAATAGTCCATTTGCAAACATGTTGACTCTGAATCCTGTCCCTGTGCTATGCCTTATTGCCTGCCCTATTCTTCCAATTAGCTTTCATATTTATTTCCATGTGTTTGTAAATACAGAAGCCAGGTAGATTTAGGATAGTTTTAAATTTTTCTGTAGTAAAGGAATTGGTTGTTTTATGTTTAATTTAACTGACATTTACAAAAGCACTCTTTTGTATTTGAAAGACATAGTGGTGGTTATAATATTTGTTATTGTTCTATATACTGCTCTGGCCTATTCCCTTTTGAAACTTCCTGTAAACTTTCAAACCTCTTTTGACCCATGATGGACTAGTGTAATTCTCTCCAAAGAGCCTATGCTTTGCAGCCCTCCTCTTTTCTGATGTGGAAAAGGAAAACACTGTGTGAGATTTTGTATACTCTCTTAAACTTTCAGGACACTGTGAAGCCTTAAATGATGTTATCCTCTATCCTCTCTAGCTGAGAGGATATAGATAAAAATTTTCCTAGACTTGGACATTGATGACTGGTTCAGGGAAGACAGACTAGTTATCTAACTCCTCTGAGAGGGACAAAGCATGCTAGCCTTGGTTAGAAATCTGGTTAGAAAGAAAGCAGGAAACATTGTCTCTTCCCAATCTTTCCTCTTGGGATGAACAATCCTTTAAGCCATCACATTTTTCAATAGCAGCATAGAGCTATCCATATACCTATAACTCTTTCTCTATCTACCTTTATGTATACACATATGGTGTGTATCAGTACAAAGGTAATACTAGTCATTTCTACTTAATACATGGGTTATAACTATGAAGACCAAGAAGAATTATGCATACTGTCAAAATATGTCAAAATAGTTTTATTTGAAGATGCACCAAATCCACTCACAAGTTCTAGTCTTCAGAGTTTGCTATTTATGCAGGTCCACCATCTGCTCAAAACTTTAAAAGCCATTAAATGATTCTCCAACCAAGACTATCCATCCTCCATGGAATTCCTTGGCAGTTCTGCATTTGGCACATTTCAGTGTACAGCTGCTCACCTGAGAAGAGCCTAACAAAGCCACAAGCAATCATTAAAAACGGAAAACAAGTCTTGAAGCTTGAACCAACACTTCTCTGAAACACTAAACAAAATCTCATTATGTGCTTTTACAAAGCAGACACAATATCATTCCATTCCTGACTATAAAAAGCTTTAGAGCCTCCTCTGGTTTCCCATTCCCAGCCATGTGCAAATGAAAATAGCTGCCCCCATTAGTTTCAACCCTTCTTCCTGTACTCATCACCTTCCTTCCAACTCCACTTCTTGTTCAACTTCCCTATCTTCACCATCTTCAACCTACAAACCATCCAACTATCAAGATAACTAGCAAAAAGGCCCTGCTTCCCATCCAAGTCTAAACCTCCAACTTGGGCCTTGTTTCCAAGCTCCCAATATTTGACTCCAATCACTTCTACCCAGATTAGTGACCAAGTCCAAACCGTCATCCTTCCCCTGTGTGGCAGGATTTTCCCTGTCCAATTATATTAAAATATTAGTGCAACAGGAGGCCTGTGACTGGGCATGGAAAAGGGAGGCAGCACTAAGAGTTGCAGAAACAGAGAGTGAGGGAGGGGAGAAGAGAAGGAAGCAAGATGGACAATGAATAGGGTGATTCAGAATCTGCATGGTTTTAAATAGCCAAAGGTAAATATAATTTCATATAGGGATAGAATAATTGGGGTAACTTGTCTAATCTAGGTGGACAGCTTGTATGATTATCAATTGGTACTGAATTTATTGTGTGGGCAAATGTGAATTGAGAATTTATTGATATATAAATCTGATTAATCATGAGCTTCTAGAGTTTTGTTTGTACTGGGTTGCTGGGTGTTGTGGTGGCTGACCTCAGGGTGGGCAGTCATTGTGTGGGGTTGATGTGGCACTGACCACTGAAGCAGTGGCAAGTCAAGCACAGACATTTTGGGAGCTCTAGACCAGAGGCTGCCCAGTTGAGAACATCCCGCTGTTAGCCATGTGGCCCAAAACTGCCCCACATAGCCAGGGATACAAATAGGCTTTTAAAATATTTCCTGCAATACTCCTGCTCCAAACAAGTTTTTTTTATATACCTATAATTGCTATCAGCTAGAAACTGTAGAACTCAACCTTTATTCACTTATTTCCTTTATTTCTAAATGGATCAAGACTCAATTTTGGTGCAAATAACAGCATTTCAAAATTGCGGTGAAGTGAAAATTTTGTTGGAGACCCAGTTGCGTCATGTGATACTTTTCTGAAAACTGTCTTATGAGAGAATGTTTTACTGAAGCAGACATGTGGGAGGATGTTTTGCTGAAGCAGACACATGTGAGGATGTTTTGCTGAGAACAGATACATGGTGTTTTTCTGGAAGCTACATGGTGAAAGGGCATGTGGTGTTTTGCTGTAGTGGATGCTTGAGAGGACATATGCTGTTGAAAAGAATATAAGTATAACCCACTACTCAGGCATTGGTTTGCCTTGCTTTCTTCACTGATTTGTTTTTCTAGTTAGAAACATCTTTCTTAAATGTGTCAAAGAAAAACCTATATTTTTAGACCATAACTTATTAATACATTAAACAAAAACAATATTTTACTGTTGTGAATTTTACAAAATAATAATCCAGATCCATTTTGATTAGATGTTTGATGATTCTTCCTAGGTTACACCTTACAGACATAACAAATCCATTATAATAATGAAACAAATAACTTTTCCCTAAGGGGTGAACGTGAGAACTTCAGTCCATTCTTTCAGGACTTGCACTTCTGTGTGGACTTCCTGGTGAGGGACAACTTCTTTTATGAAATGGAGATCTAGATTTTGATCAGCTGCTTCTTGGTCATCAAATAGACCTAGATCTTGATCTCAGCCTTGAATGGGATTAGAAATACCTCCATCCTATTATAGAATTGAATCTAGATTTTTCTGAGTGAAGCTGATCTTGATCTATAAAGAGATATAAACCTTGATTGTTGAGGAGATGCTAATTTTGACCTCTTTCCCTGGCTTTTGCTGCATGAGTAAGAATATTACCTTCCCCTGGATCAGGAATGTGATCTAGATCATGACCTGCTTAAGCATAATGTCTCTTTTCACCACATTCACAGCATCTATCATTAGGATCAAAAGGATGATGGGCAGGTGGCCTATCAAAACTAGACCTCTGAGTCATGCCTGTTGGTAGTTCAACCCTTACTCAATAACTACAAATACTTTTCCATACAATCCTCAAATGGCATCTTGTTCATCTTCAAATTCCACAAAGGCAAATTCTTGAGGATTTCTGGCAATCCATATAGTTCTTAAGAGCCAATAGTAACTGAATGCTCTTTCTAACTTTCCTTTACCAGCCCCAGTTCCTAGGTTACCAATATATACCTTGGTTTCTCCTCCATACCACCTGTAATGATGGCCAGCCATGTACTCGGCTTTAGCTTGCAATGCTCACAGATTGAGTAACACTGAAGCAGCTGTACAATCTCCTCTGCCAACCAACCCTGCCCCACTACCTCTTCACTGGCCTTTGCTTGTCAAGATTTCATAGAGAGAAATGTACAAAGAACTTCTGGTATTTTTCTGGCTGCTTCTTGCCACTCCAGTGAACTCTACAGATCTTTAGAACCTCACAGTTTCTTGTGGATTTATATTCGGTGTTTTGCTAGTGGACTCACTGCTAACAACAAAGATTGGAGTCACCCCAAAGAAGTAAGTCTGAGCAGGTCCACATCCTCCTTGTTCTACTAGCCATCTTCCCTACCATTGGTCGGTGGGCTATAAGGGAGGTTAACACATTTAAGAACCCTATTTAAAGTAGGTTTTTTAAAAATATAAGCCTACATTCCAGTGCCTTCAAGGAAGTAATTTATCCCTTTCATGTGGAAGTTTGATGGAATTTAGCCTAAGGAAGATGTAACAATTCCAATTCAGAAGTTCCTTCCATTGCACACATGGATTATTCCCAGGATCCAAATAGGCTGCATCTGGACCCACATGGCAGATGAACAGGGTATATAAGTAGAATCATAGAGAACAAAATGGGGTACCTCGACTGTCTTCTAGGTTAAGCTGTGCTGAAGAGCAAAGACCATTGCATATTTCTTCAGGACCAAATTTTGTGTAGATATAGATAGGAAAGGAGGAAATGAACAAATATGGTCGTTATTTTAGATAGTCGCACTTTTGTTTGAAAATCAGAGTTTTTATTTTTGACATTAAAGGTGACTTTACAAATATCCAGATGTTTTCTACCACACTCCATATTTTACCCCTATAATAAAACATCACCAATATCAGAATATAATTTCCAATGCTATATCTAAATCAACTCGCTGGTCAAAATTTCAGTGGCTTTTCAGTGCCAGTGAAACTAAATCCATATTCCTTAACTTGCTCCTTGATACCACCAAACTTTTGATTACACACTATCCAAAATTGATACAGCCTAAGTTTCTACCGAGAGGACTGTTTTCATTTATTGAGTTGCCAGAGTTTTGCTGCAATTATTCTAGATTGTAAGTCATCTTTACACATATACACAAATGCAAAAATCAAAGTTATATTCTTATTTTAAGGATTAATAATCTTAGACTCAGAGAGGTTAAGAAATCAATTAGAAATGAATAGCTGGGATTAACTACTTTTCTTCATTTTCTACCCTAACTCCATAGCATATATCAATAACCAAACATACTAACCTCCTCATGTCATAGCCCATCCTTTTGCCCCACCTATGACACCTATATCCTTTATCCCAAGGAGATCTCATCATTTGTTGACATTCTAACCATCTTCTTTGGCTGGCTCAAATACTAACTCCTGCATAAAAGCCTCTCTGGTTTGTTCATTCCCTTTCTTTCTATTTCTTTTCCCCTAAGCCCAGTGCCCTTTTCCTCTGAATGCTCATAATATTTTGTTTTTCCTTTAATGTCTTCTTCACATTTAATCTTCTGTCTTGTGTGACTGTATCCCAGCCTGCCCTCCAGTTTGGCTTTCCATTCAGAGTCTCAAACTCTTATGTTGGTCATGTGCAAGCTTGCTGTTAGTAGCTTCAACATTCACATATTCTGAGGAATCATTCAATTTTCATTTAATAAACAAATCTGAATTTCAGCATACTAGGTTTGCTTCAGAATATGAACATGTGCTTTTAAGCCCATCTCTATAACCTGCGGAGTTGCTGTTCTTTGCAAAATTTTGGTGTCAGAATTAGCAAAGAGAAGTGGAATGTGAAAATTTGTCACATTTCAGTGAGAGCATTGTCATGTTCTTAAATCTTCAGGGTAATGAGGCATTAATTGAGAAATAGATTTTGAAAGTTAGTAACCCAAACAGCCTTCCTGAACCAGTGTTCCTCTTCTCCTTTTTATGTAAATGTTTCCCTCTCTGTTCTGACATTTTCCCATGAACTTGGTAACTCTTCACAATTTTTCAGTCTTACGATTCTAAACTGCCAAACAACAACAACAACAACAACAACAAAAGCAAAGCACTGGGTATACAACTATGTTCCTAATTAATGTTATTTAGCTTATTTTTTTGCATTCTAAAATGTTACTGCTGACTTAAAATTACAATCTAGTCAATATATACCACGCAACACAAACATCCAAGTTTCATTCATTTTTCTGTCATGAATTCAAAGATCTGTGTAAAACAACAACACATATTCAGCATTTAACAAAAGCTTGATAAAGTGTGACCACCAAATGACTACAGAAGAAAGACTACTTTGCTTCTGGATCCCACTATTTTGCAAAGATTAAAATTTATGGTGCACACATGCATACACACATACACATCAAAATTTTTAATTCAAAATAATCTTTCAAAGCACTTGTTATGAAAATGTTCACTTTAAAAACCCATTCACTAGATTTGAAAGTAAGTACTACAGTTTCTTATTTCAGTACAAAACAGAGAGTGTTAATTCTGCCTAAAGCTAATCTACTTAAAAGGAAGAAAGAAGCAAAGAATTGTACTTTAGAATTTTGTGTTAGTTTCAAAAGACTCAAGATGTCTGCTATAACTTATCTATTCAGCAAAAGGATTAATTATTCCCTAGAGTGAAAGGATCCCCAAAACAATGATCTTAGTAGACCCACCCTAAGAATTAGAGGAGCTCCTACATGTTAACACATTTGCATATCCCATGAATACTAGCTCCAACCCTTTTGATTACTCAACATCAGTAAATGGCTGCCTCAGAAATTCACCTTACTCTTGCCCAAGCTGCTGAGCCAAAGGGCTTCAGGAAATCAAATTCAGGGAGTCACCCAAAGGAAGGACTTTAAAGGAGGAATTTGGAAACTTCATCAATATCAATAAATAAAGCCTAGAAGCTGTAGCCAATGTCCTGTCAGTATGATACCTAGACTTTTCAACTAGGAAATAGCTGGTGTTGAAAACAGGCTATTCTCAGTGATTTCTTTTCTACTGAACATCTCTTCTCCATCTATATCATTCCCCTGATATCTCAGAGAACAGGCTGAACTCCCACAATCCATTTATAGTCATTTAGTACATAGCAAAAGTATTTGCATGCTCTTGGAAGGAACCAACAAGAGGATTATGGTAGCATGTCAGGTGAGCTACCCTAGTGAGCTCATTCTTCTTATTAGTAACATTGAATCCTTCTGATCTGAGCCTGTGCCCTGATCAGACCTTGGGCGCTGGCTCCTCATCCAGTCCCTCAACACCCAGAGGAAGCTCGATTCCCAGGAGCTCTACAAACCTACACACACAGGATCACAGAGAGATCCAGACACCCAGGTGCTCAGAAACGCCTGGGTTCACAAGATCACAGAGGAAGCTAAACTCCCAGGAGATTGGACACACCCAGGAGCACTGAAGCTCTGACGCACTCAAGATCACAGCTGAGGCCACAACATCTTTCCCAACACCCAGAGTAACTGGGACCCCACAGGAACCAGGTAAACACAAACCCCCACCTAGCCAGAGGGCTTGTACCTTTCAGCTTGTACCTGTACCCAGAGCAAACTCAGAGCTCTGGCTCCCCACCCACACCTGCAACACTCAGAGAAAGCTTGACTCCCAGGAGCTCTGACACAACAAGATCTCAGGAGTTTGCTCACACCAGGATTTCAGGATCCCAGAGGCAGTTTCACTCCCAGGAGTTCTGACACACCCAGGATCTCGGGATCACAGGATCACAGAATTACAGGATCACAGAGACAGCTGGATTCTGGAGTTCTGACACAACCAGGATCACTTGAGGGACAGGCTCCAGTCAGAGACATTAAGGGCAGGTAGCACTAGAGATGGCCAGAGGCAAGTACAAGAACATAAGCAACAGAAACCAAGGCTACATGGCATCATCCAAACCCAGTTTTCCCACTACAGCAAGTCCTAAATATGCCATGACACCTGAAAAGTAAGACTCGGATTTAAAATCACATCTCATGATGATGATAGAGAACTTTAAGAAGAACATAAATAACTCCCTTAAAGATATACAGGAGAACACAGGCAAACAGGTAGAAGCCCTCAAAGAGTAAACACAAAAAAATCTATTAAAGAATTATAGGAAACACAACCAAACAGGTGAAGGAATGGAACAAAACCATCCAGAATCTAAAAATGAAAATATAAATAAATAAATAAATAAATAAATAAATAAATCACAAAGGGAAACAAACCTGGAGATAGAAAACCTAGTAAAGGGATCAGAATTCATAGATGCAAGCATCAGCAACAGAATATAAGAGATAGAAGAGTGCTCAGGTGCAGAAGATACCACAAAGAACATTGACACAACTGACAAAGAAAACACAAAATGCAAAAACCTCCTAACCCAAAACATCAAGAAAATCCAGGACACAATGAGAAGAGGAAACATAAAGATAATAGGTATAGAAGACAGTGAAGATTCCCAACTTATAAGACCAGTAAGTATCTTCAAAAAAATTATAAAGGAAAACTTTCCTAAAGAAAGAGATGATCATGAACATACAAGAAGCCTACAGAACTCCAAATAGACTGGACCAGAAAAGAAATTCCTTTTGTTATATAATAATCAAAACACCAAGTGCAGAAAACAAAGAAAAATATTAAAAGCAGAAAGTGAAAAATGTCAAGTAATATATAAAGGCAGACCTATTAGAATTATGCCAGACTTCTCACAAGAGACTATTAAAGCCGGAAGATTGGGGGCAGATGTCATACAGACCCTAAGATCATACAAATGCCAGTCCAAGTCACTATATCCAGCAAAACTCTCAATTACCATAGATGGAGAAACCAAAATATTCCATGACAAAAACAAATTTACACAATATCTTTCCACAAATCCAGTCCTACAAAGAATAACAGATGGAAAACTCCAACACAAGGAGGAAAACTACTCCCTAGAAAAAGCAAGAAAGTATCTTCTTTCAATGAACACTAAAGGAGATAGCCACACGAACATAGTTCCATCTTTAACAACAAAAATAACAGGAATAACCACTTTTCCTTAAAATCTCTTAACATCAATGGACTCAATTCCCCAATAAAAAGACATAGACTAACAGACTGAATATGGAAACGGGACCCAGCATTTTGCTGCACACAGGAAATGTACCTCAGTGATAAAGATAGACACTACCTCAGACTAAAAGGCTGAAAAATAATTTTCTAAGCAAATGGTCCCAAGGAAAAAAACTGGAGTGGGCATTCTAATATCAAATAAAATTGACTTTCAACCAAAAGTTATCAAAAAAGACAAGGAAGGACACTTTATACTCATCAAAGGAAAAGTGTACCAAGATGAACTCTCAGTTCTGAACATCTCTGTGGGGGCACACACATTCATAAAAGAAACTTTATTAAAGCTCAAAAGACACATTGCACCTCACACAATAATAATGGGAGACTTCAACACCCCACTCTCACAAATGGACAGACCTTGGAAACAGAAATTAGTGATGCAGTGAAACTAAGAGAAGTTATGAGCCAAATGGATTTAAAATATATCTACAGAATAATTCATCCTAAAACAAAAGAATATATCTTCATCTCAGGACCTCATGGTACCTTTTCCAAAACTAACCATATAATTGGTCACAAAACATGTCTCAACAGGTACAAGAAGACTGAAATAATGACATGCATCCTATCAGATCACCAGAGACTAAGGCTGGTCTTCAATAACAACAAAACCAGTAAGCCCACATACACATGGCAGTGAAACAATACTCTACTTAATGATAATTTGGTCAAGGAAGAAATAAAGAATGAAGTTAAAGACTTTTTAGAATTTAATTAAAATGAAGGTACAACATACCAAAACTTATGAGACACAATGAAAGCAGTGCTAAGAGGAAAACTCATTGCTCTGTGTGCCTCTAAAAAGAATCTGGAGAGAGCATTCACTAGCAGCTTGACAGCCCACCTGAAAGCTCTATAACAAAAAGAAGTAAATACTCCCAAGAGGAGTAGAAGAAGGAAACAATCAAACTGAAGGCTGAAATCAACCAAGTAGAAAGAAAAAGAAATATAAAAAGAATCAACAAAACCAGGAGGTAGTTCTTTGAAAACATCAACAATATAGATAAACCCACAGCAGGACAAACCAGAGAGCACATAGAAAGTATCCAAATTAACAAAATCAGAAATGAAAAGGGAGATATAACAACAGAACTGAGGAAATAAATAAAAATCATCAGATCCTACTAACAAAGCCTATATTCAACAAAATCAGAAAATCTGGATGAAATGTACAATTTTCTAGACAGATACCAAATACCAAAGTTAAATCAGGATCAGATAAACCATCTAAACAATCCCATAAGCTCAAATGAAATAGAAGCAGTCAGTAAAAGTATTCCAAGCCAAAAAAAAAAAAAAAATTCCAGGAAAACTTGGGTTTAATGCAGAATTCTCTCAGACCTTCAAAGAAGACATAATACTAATACTCTTCAAACTATTCCACAAAATAGAAACAGAAGGAACACTACCCAATTCATCCTATGAAGCCACGGTTATGCTGAAACCTAAAACACACAAAGACCCAATAAAGAAAGAGAACTTCAGACCAATTTCCCTTATGCATATCTATGCAAAAATACTCAGTCAAATTCTAGCAAACTGAATCCAAGAACACATGAAAATGATCATTCACCATGATCAAGTAGGCTTCATACTAGTGATGCCGGGATGGCTCAATATAAGGAAATCCATAAATATAATCCACTACATAAACAAACTCAAATTAAAAAAAAAAAAAAACAGATCATTTCATTAGATGCTGAAAAAGCATTTGAAAAAAATTCAACACCCCTTCATGGTACAAGTATTGGAAAGATCATGAATTCAAGGCCCAGTCCTAAACAGAGTAGCCAACATCAAACTAAATGGAGAGAAACTTGAAGCAATCCCACTAAAATCAGGGACTAAGCAACGCTGCCCACTCTTTCCACACCCATTCAATATAGTAGTTGAAGTCCTAGCCAGAGAAATTAGAAAACAAAGAGGGGTCAGAGGGGTACAAATTAGAAAGGAAGAAGTCAAATTATCACACTATTTGCAGATGATATGATAGTACACTTAAGTGACCACCAAAATTCCAAGGAACTCTTATACCTGATAAATAACTTCAGCAAAGTGGTTGGTTATAAAATTCACTCAAACAAATCAGTAGCCTTACTCAACTCAAAGGATAAACAGTCTGAGAAATAAATTAAGGAAATAACCCCCTTCAGAATAGTCACAAACAACATAAAATACCTTGGTGTGATTCTAACCAAACAAGTGAAAAATCTATATGACAAGAACTTCAAGTGTCTGAGGAAAGAAATTGAAGACCTCAGAAGATGGAAAGATCTCCCACGTTCAAGGATTGGCAGGATTAATAGAGTAAAAATGGCCATCTTGCTGAAAGCAATCTACAGAGTCAATGCAATTCCCATCAAAATTCCAACTCAATTCTTAATAGACTTAGAATGAGAAATTTGCCAACTCATTTGGGATAGCAAAACATCCAGGATAGTGAAAAATATTCTCAACAATATAAAAACTTCTGGGAAAATCACCTTCCCTGACCTAAGGCTTTATTACAGAGCAATTGTGAAAAAAACTGTATGGGATTGGTACAGAGACAGGCAAGTAGATAAATGGGGTATAACTGAAGACTCAAAAAATGAAGCCACTCACCTGTGATTACATAATCTTTGACAAAGGTGCTGGTTCAAAGGGCAGACAGCATGTAGAAGAATGCCCATGATTCATTCTTATATCCTTGTACAAAGCTCAAGTTCAAGTGGATCAAGGACCTCCACATAAAACCAGATACACTGAAATTAATAGAAGAGGCAGGGACTGAGGAAAAGCCAGGAGGTAAGAGCCTGCCTGCTTCCTACTGTGGCCAGGGACCCCCGCCTGGGCCAACAACCTCCATATACAAGCAGTGCACAGCGAAAGCTACCCGCCCACTTGTGCTGAGGAGCCAGCTGAAGGCGGGCTCCAGACACAGGGTCTGAAGAACAGCTGGGAGAGAGAACTGGTCTCCCAGGAATATTGACATCTGAGCTTGAAAGAAAGACAAGCCACAGTCAGAGAAAGACCAGCTAAAACCAGAGATAACCAGATGGCGAAAGGCAAGGGCAAGAACACAAGGAACAGAAACCAAAACTACTTGGCTTCATCAGAACCCAGCTCTCCCACCACAGCCAGCCCTGGATACCCCAACACACAAGAAAAGGAAGACTAAAACTTAAAATCACTTATCAAGAGAATGAAAGAAGATTGAAAGAAGGAAATAAATAACTCCTTTAAAGAAATACAAGAGAACACACGTAAACAATTGGAAACACTTAAGAAGGACACACAAAAATCCCTTGAAGAATTATAGGAAAACACAACCAAACAGGCAGAATTACAGGAAAACACAATCAAACAAATCAACAAAACCATTCAGGAATTAAAAACAGAAATAGAAACAATAAAGAAATCACAAAGGGAGACAACCCTGGAGTAAGAGAACATAGGAAAGAAATCAGGAGTCATAGATGCAAGAATCACCAACAGAATACAAGAGATGGAAGAGAGAGTCTCAGGTGCAGAAGACACCATAGAAAACATGGACACAACAGTCAAAGAAAACACAAAATGCAAAAATCTCCTAAACCAAAACATCCAAGATATCCAGGATGTAATGAGAAGACAGAACCTGAGGATAATAGGTATAGAAGAGAGTGAAGATTCCCAACTTAAAGGACCAGTAAAAATCTTCAACAAAATTATAGAAGAAAATTTCCCTAACCTGAAGAAAGAGATGAACATAAATATACAAAAAGCCTACAGAATGCCAAATAGACTGGAACAGAAAAGAAACTCCTCCTGTCACATTATAGTCAAAACACCAAATACACAAAACAAGGAAAGAATATTAAAAGCAGTAAGGGAAAAGGGGCAAGTAACATAAAAAGGCAGACCTATCAGAATTACACCAGACTTCTCACTAGAAACTATGAAAGCTAGAAGATCCTGGTCAGATCTCATACAGAGTCTAAAAGAACACAAATGCCAGCCCAGGCTGCTATACCCAGCAAAACTCTCAGTAATCCTAGATGGTGAAACCAAAATATTCTATGACAAATCCAAATTTGCACAGTATGTTTCCACAAACCCAGCCCAACAAAGAATAATACATGGAAAATGCCAACTCAAGGAGGGAAACTATACTCAAGAAAAAGGAAGAAAGTAATCTTTCAACAAACTCAAAAGAAGATAGCCACATAAACAACATCAAAAATAACAGAAAACAACAATCACTATTCTTTAATATCTCTTAATATCAATGGTCTCAACTCCCCAATAAAAAGACAAAGACTGACAGACTGGATGCATAAACAGGACTTAGCATTTTGGTGCATCCAGGAAATGCACCTCCATGTTAGACAAACACTACCTCAGAGTAAAGGGATGGAAAACAATTTTCCAAGCAAATGGCCCCAAGAAACAGGCTGGAGTAGCCATTCTAATATTGGATAAAATTGACTTTCAACCAAAAGTCATCAAAAAAGATAAAGAAGGACCCTTCATACACATCAAAGGAAAAATCTACCAAGAAGAACTCACAATTCTGAACATCTATGTCCTGAATGCAAGAGCTCCCACTTTCATAAAAGATACTCTACTAAAGCTCAAAGCACATATTGTACCTCACACAATAATAGTGGGAGACTTCAACACCCCACTATGAACAATGGACAGATCTTGGAAACATAAACTAAACAGAGACACAGTAAAACTAACAGATGCTATGAGCCAAATGGGCTTAACAGATATCTATAGAACATTTCATCATACATCAAAAGAATATACCTTCTTCTCAGCACCTCATTGTACCTTCTCGAAAATTAATCATCTAATTGGTCACAAAAGAAACCACAACAGATATAAGAAGATTGAAATAATCCCATGCCTCCTATCAGATCACTACGGATTAAGGTTGGTCTTCAATGACAACAACAACACAAAGCCCACAGAAACATGGAAGCTGAACAATGCTCTGCTCAATGATAACATGGTCAATGAAGAAATAAAGAAGGAAATTAAAGACTTCTTAGAGTTTAATAAACAAGAAGTTACAACTTACCCAATCCTATGGGATACAATGAAAGCAGTGTCAAGAGAAAAACTCATAGCTCTGAATGCCTCCAAGAAGAAACTGGAGAGAGCATATAACAGCCTAACAGCACACCTGAAAGTTCTAGAATAAAAAGAAGCTAATACACCCAAGAGGAGTAGATAGCAGGAAATAATCAAATTAAGGGCTGAAATCAACCAAGTGGAAACTAAAAGAACCATACAAAGAATCAACAAAACCAGGAGCTGGTTTTTTGAGAAAATCAACAAGATAGATAAACCCTTAGCCAGACTAACCAGAGGGCACAGAGACAGTGTGCAAATTAATAAAATTAGAGATGAAAATGGAGATATAACAGACTCTAAGGAAATTAAAAATATTATCAGATCCAATTACAAAAGCCTATATGCAACAAAATTGGAAAATCTGGATGAAATGGACAAGTTTCTAGACGGATACCAATTACCAAAGTTAAATCATGATCAAATAAACCATCTAAACAGTCCCATAACCCCTAAAGAAATAGAAGCCATCATTAAAAGTCTTCCAACCAAAAAAAGCCCAGGACCAGATGGGTTCAGTGCAGAATTCTATCAGACCCTCAAAGAAGACCTAATACCAATACTCTTCAAGCTATTCCATAAGATAGAAAGGGAAGGAACACTACCCAATTCATTGTATGAGACCACTGTTACACTGATACCAAAACCCCACAAAAACCCAACAATAAAAGACAACTTCAGACCAATTTCCCTTATGAATATCAATGCAAAAATACTCAATAAAATTCTTGCAAGCCGAATCAGAGAACACATCACAATGATCATTCACCATGATCAAGTAGGCTTCATCACAGGGAGGCAGGAATGGTTCAATACCCAGAAATCCATCAATGTAATCCACTACATAAACAAACTCAAATAACAAACCACATGATCATTTCATTAGATGCTGAAAAAGCATTTGACAAAGTTCAACATCCCTTCATGATAAAAGTCTTGGAAAGATCAGGAATACAGGGAGCATACCTAAACTTAGTAAAAGCAATATACAGCAAACCAGTGGCCAACATCAAACTAAATGGAGAGAAACTTGAAGCAATCCCACTAAAATCAGGGACTAGACAAGGCTGCCCTCTCTGTCCCTATCTATTCAACATAGTACTTGAAGTTCTAGCTAGAGCAATCAGGCAACAAAAGGAGGTCAACGGGATACAAATTGGAAAGGAAGAAATCAAAATATCACTATTTGCAGATGATATGATGGTATACTTAAGTGACCTGAAAATCTCCACCAGAGATCTGCTACAGCTGATAAACAACTTAAGCAAAGTGACTGGATACAAAATTAACTCAAGCAAATCAGTAGCCTTCCTATACTCTAAGGATAAGCAAGCTGAGAAAGAAATTAGGGAAATAACACCCTTCACAACTGTCACAAACAATATAAAATAGCTTGGTGCGACTCTAACCAAACAAGTGAAAGATCTGTATGACAAGAACTTCAAGTTTCTGAAGAAAGAAATTGAAGACCTCAGAAGATGGAAAGATCTCCAATGCTCATGGATTTGCAGGATTAGTATACTTAAAATGGCCATCCTGCCGAAGGGAATCTACAGATTCAATGCAATCCCCATGAAAATCCCAATTCAATTCTTCATAGACCTAGAAAGAGCAATTCTCAAGTTCATATGGAATAACAAAAAACCCAGGATGGCAAAATCTGTTCTCAACAATAAAAGGACTTCTGGGGGAATCAGCCTCCCTGACTTCAAGCTGTACTACAGAGCAGTAGTGATAAAAACTGCATGGTATTGGTACAGTGACAGGCAGGTAGATCAATGGAATATAATTGAAGACCCAGAATTGAATCCACACACTTATGGTTACTTGATCTTTTACAAAGGTGCTAAAACCATCCAGTGGAAAAAAGACAGCATCTTCAACAAATGGTGCTGGTTCAACTGGCAGTCAACATGTAGAAGATTGCGAATTGATCTATTTCCATCTCCCTGTACAATGCTCAAGTCCATGTGGATCAAGGACCTCTACATAAAACCCGATACACTGAATCAAATAGAAGAGAAAGTGGGGAAAAGTCTAGAACACACGGGTACAGGGTAAAAGTTCTTGAACAGAACACCAATGGCTTGTGCTCTAAGATCAAGGATCGACAGATGGGACCTCATAAAATTACAAAGCTTCTGTAAGGCAAAGGACACTGTAATAGGACAAAACAGTAACCTACAGATTGGGAAAAGATCTTTACCAATTCTACTTCCCATAGAGGGCTAATATCCAATATATACAAACAAGTCAAGAAGTTAAGACTACAGAGATCCCAATAACCCTATCAAAAAATGGGGAAGAGAGCTAAACAGATAATTCTCTACTGAGGAAACTCGAATGGCCGAGAAGCACCTAAAAAAATGTTCAATATCCTTAGTCATCAGGGAAATGCACATCAAAACAACCCTGAGATTTCACCTCACACCAGTCAGAATGGCTAAGATCAAAAACACAGGTGACAGCAGATGTTGGTGAGGATGTGGTGAAAGAGGAACACTTCTCCATTGCTGGTGGGAACGCAAGTTGATAAAACCTCTCTGGAAATCACTTTGGTGGACTCTCAGAAAAATGATCATAATACTACCTGAGGACTCAGCTATTCCACTCCTGGGCATATACCCAGAAGATCCTCCAACATGTAATAAAGACACATGTTCCACTATGTTCATAGCAGCCATATTTATAATAGCCAGATGCTGGGATCAACCCAGATGTCCCTCAACAGAGGAATGGATACAGAAAATGTGGTACATTTACACAATGGAATACTACTCAGCAATTAAAAACAATGACTTCATTAAATTTGCAGACAAATGGATGGATCTTAAAAATATCATCCTGATCGTGGTAACACAGTCACAAACGAATGAACAAGGTATGTACTCACTGTTAAGTGGTTATTAGCCCAAGAGTTTGAAATACCCAAGAGTCACCTCACAGCAACAGTAGGGCTGAGTGGGAGGTCCCAGATGGAGGACTTGGAGAAGGAACTGAAGGAGCTGAGGGAGTTTGCATCCCCAGAAAGGCAGCAACAGTGGCAACTGGCCTGACTCCCTGATACTCCTGGAGACTGATCCACCAACCAAAGAATACACATGGAGTGACCCATGGTGCAAGCCACATATGTGATTGAGGAGGGTCTTGTTAGACATCAGGGGGAGGAGAGGCCCTTGAGCCTGAGAGTATTAGATCTCCCAGTATAGGAGAATGCTAAGGAGAGAAGATGAGAGTGGATGGGTAGCTGGGTGGGGGAATACCCCAATAGAGGTAGGGGAGGGGGTAGGTAATAGGGATGTTCCAAAGAGGAGATCTGGAAAGGGATTTGAAATGTAAATAAAGTAGAAAAAAAAAAGTAACATGGAAAGTGACTAAGGAAAAAAAAAAGAAAAAGAAAAATAGAGAATGTAACCATGTTGTGTTTTTGTACTCCTTTAAAGATTTCCTTGGATATATAAGCTATGGGAGAAAAAATAAAGTTATTGGAACCAGAAAAAAAAAAAAAAGAAAAGAAAAATATTCATAGATACTAGTTTCTCCCCAAAGTTAAACTGTGTCCTCAGGTATAATGGTCTCTGATTAATAATTTTTTAAGAATTAGATTGAATGTTTTTGATGGCTTATCTTAATTATAAAATGGAAGACTGAACCTGACTATACTGTTGTGAAAGGATTTTTACATTTTACAGCATATTTCTGTGCTATCTGAGATCACAGCAGAAACTAGAGCATTTTATGCTTGAAATGTGTTTTAATCAGTAATGGATTTTAAGCTGTTGTTAGCTGATTTCTGAACTAAAAAGTTCAAGCTTAGACCTGTGGAACACATTATCCACATGTTTATGACGTGCCTTTCTGCTAATGCCCTGTTTATACTATGACTTTGTGGTCAAAAGCTACATTTGCTTACTTCAAAGTACCAGATGAAAGTATTGTACATTAACAAAATATTTTTGAGCCTCTCTCCAACTCCTCACATTCCCTCCCCCACGTTAAAGGGACTCATTCTGTCATTACCCACTTTCTTCATAATCTATGCAAGAATCCATTCTGTTTTGTGAACTTCCATGTGAATAGTAAATTATGCACAATACGTTTTATATGTCTCCTCCCTCTACTTTGTCTAAAAGGTATTTACTCTTCATAGAAAAAATTTATTCCATTTCATATACTAGGGGATTAATTAAAACTATGGAAAATGAATGGAGGAACAGACTCTGATTCCTCAGAGCTCTGCAATAGACTGATCTTCCAAAAATATGTCTGCCTAACTCATCATTATTAATCAGTTTAAGGCTTTAGAAAAGGGTATTTGGAGAAAGGAGTAGAAAAGTAGAAGAATAAGACATTAGAACTGACATTGTGAGAATACAAAAGCAGTTGAATTTCCTCCTTCCATCTCTCCTTTTTCCCTTCCACCCTGCCCCTGGCCCACAACCCTTCTCCTTCATGCCCTCCTCATTTCTCCTCCTCATTTTACCATCCTTGCAGGCAGTATCTCTCTGGGTAGTGGGGGTAGTATTAAAGCTCAAGGTTCTCCGAAGCAGCCTCCCAGCCTTGTAACACTGCACCAGACTGCTATATTTTTCAAATTAAAATCAGAAAGGAGCTGGAGAAATGCCTCAGTGATTAGAGTGCTGACTATTCTTCAAGAGAAGTGAGTTTGGTTATAGAACCCTGATCAGGTGCCTCACATTTGCCTGTAACTCCAACTCCAACAGATTCAACACCATCGTCTGGTAGCCAAATGTTTAAATTCTGGAATTAGATATTGTGTTTAATGACAGATGGGAGGCTGCACACATGTGAGTCAGTGTGTACGTGTGCGTGCACACGCACGTGCGCGCGTGCGCACACACACACTCACAAATTAAAAAAAAATCTTTTAAAAAGAAAATCACACATCACATTTATGGATTCATATTTTAGCTTAAAATGTTTCATATTTTTCTGATTATAAATGTAACATTTAGTCTTCTCATAAATTTAGAAAACTCATGATTCCACCTTCCACCTTTTTATTTTTTTTAGACATACTTTACTGGAAACATTCACATTAATATGAGTACAATGAATGTGTACAATGTTTTGAAATGTGTTCATCATTTTCTTGAGCATTAAATATTCTTCAAGATATGATTGTATGTGGTTTCAGTTATCTAGAATGACTTTCCCGTCCTCCATTTGGTTTTTCCTGTTGAGTTCAAAAGAAAGATAAATCTGTCATTTCCTCTATCCTAAACTCTTTTCACTA
Source organism: Rhynchomys soricoides (assembly GCA_019843965.1). NCBI lineage: Eukaryota > Metazoa > Chordata > Mammalia > Rodentia > Muridae > Rhynchomys > Rhynchomys soricoides. Next base: position 25,877,491 of record JADRCH010000007.1, on the reverse strand, counting down.
TAACATAGTTTGTTCTGTTTCATTTGTTTACCATGGTTTACACATTATTTACTTGAAAAACTTCATGTTATTACCTATATGTCATAATTAACATCTAAATGGCTGTGAAATATTCCACTAAAATTTATCATAATTTTTTCCTCATTACCAAGCTTTTTAGCTTGTAGATACTTAAAATGTACAAGTATTTATTTATATATGTGTTGATGCTTTGCCTGCATGTATGTATTTGCATCACATATATGCCCGCTGCTCATGAAAGCCAGAAAAGGGTGTAGATCTTTGAATACTAGAGTTACAGACAGTTGTAAGCTGTTATGTGAATGTTGGGAATTGAACCCAGGATCGCTCCATCTTCAACTTGTTGCTACTTTAAATAACAGTGTTGCAATAAATAATTTTTAACATATTTTAAAACAAATATACTAGAATGTATACAACTAATAAGTATTATTGTATAAATAACTTCTATAAATCTAAACACATCTTTCCAACACAGGTATCACTGATGTAAACACTTCTGATATTTCTTTTTTGAAATTGTCTTTAGAATCTATTAATGGGCTGAAAATGTAAAACTAGACTCATTTTTATGATATATCTTGGTTTAAACTATAAGCCATTTATTCATTATATTTTCACTATTTCAAGAAATCAATTCTTAAGCACCAATTTTGCCTCCATTTAAGTGACTTGGAAGGCTGCTCAATGTTCTGCAGGCAATTTCTTGGGGGGAAAGTTCTCAAAATGTTTATGGAATTGAATGATAACTGCAGTGAGCAATTGAATGATAACACCAGTGATAGCCTTAGAACTATCACTCTGTTATAGGAATTTGAGTAGGTTTGTTGTTATATTTGTTAAGTCTATACTTGACATCGTGTATGTGTCAATTTTTTGACTTATTACTTCATGGTACTTCTGTTAGTGATGGGTGCATGGGAGTTTACCAGTACATATTCATGAATGATTTTTTTAAGCGTAAATGCCCAAGGAGAACATTATTTTTCCACAGACAGAGATTTGTCTTTAAACAGACCTACTTTTTGATAAAGCTTCTGACTCTCCAACACTGTGTACCAGTAACCTTGACATTGCTCTGGAGTTTGTTGGAAATAAAATTCAGGGGTTACATTTATCTTCAGAATCAGACATTCTGGAAGATGAAGGCAACAATATATTTTAGCAATCCCTCTGTGCTATTCTTGACCCAGGATTGGTAAACAATAAAGTGTGCCTGGAAAATAGATGAAAATAAAGCTAAAGGAGATGAGTTTATGATGACCAGTGATTGGCAAATTTAATACATAATTTCTGAGTATGAATATGGAGCAAAAATTAGGCTGTAGAAACACCACACATGAAATCAAAACCAAAAATTTATTTGTTCTCTTGACCTAATGATTTAGAAAAACAAAGATGCATAAATGAGTATAAAATATGTAATCAAAAAGCAATGCTATGTGGCAATTGGTTGTAATGTGCATACAATATGGGTGGTGGTGACAACAACTATCTACATACCACACTACCTTCCAGACACTATAGTATTTCTTCAGTCTTTGTCAAAGGACTATAAAAGATAGAAAAGGAATGAAACCTCCTTATAATCAAGTAGTGATCCAGTAGAAGGCAAGAGCATGACTCTAGTGGTTACCAGGTTTTGATTCCAACATGGTTAACTTCCAGGTGTGGTACTATGGGTCCCTCTGTTTTTTAATTTTCTAAAATGAGGCAGTAAAAACCCTTATAGAGTTGGAGTACTGGCAAATGAACCAATGCATAGAAAACAAAGAGCAGTGGCAGTCATATAACAAGTACTCGATAAATTGAGTGACTATTGTCATTGACTGGCTGGGACTGTTATCAGAAATCCTAACATTTCTTTGCATATTTTATTTTGATGGGCTAGTGTGTTAGGACACACATAGAACAACATCACTCTTCTGTAAAGCTATGGGATGCAAAAGCCACTGTATGTTTCAGTGAAAAGCCTCCTCATAAAGAGAAAAAGCCTGATACAAAACTGTGGCTATAAATAAATAAATAAATAAATAAATAAATAAAGCTAGATTCCACGTTTCCACAATGCATACTGTAGTCACAGCTACTTACAAGCTGAGGCACAAGACTCACTTGAGCAGCTTAGGTAATTAAGCAAGATCTTGTTCTCATAAATAAATACATAGATATGTAAGTAGATAGATGATAGATAGATGATAGATAGGTAGATAGATAGATAGATGGATAGAAAATAAAACCTGTCAAAGGAAGGTTCATTTCAAAAAGAGTCTACTTTTGTTCTGTGGCTGTGTAGCATTTCAGCATATGTGTAGTATGCTTCTATTTGTATGCATTAGTTTTCCTATGTGAAGTAATGAATTACTTCCCAGACTTTTGTGGGGTTTTTTGTTTTTTTGGGTTTTTTTGTCTGTTCTAGCAGTCTCTTCAGAGTCAGTCTGAGACCTGGTGTACAGCTGTGTTGAACGGAAAGATTGTCATATATGACTTTTGAAATATTAGAAGACTAAAAATGTTTCAGAAGCTGAGAAGCACACACACACATGAAGAAACATTTAAAATGATATCAGCTCTGTGTGGATAGCCCCAGTACTCTAGTGTGATTGATACCAAGACAACACTAGCTCTGATTCTTCATAGATGGTAGGTTGATGGGATGATACTGTAGAGGGAATCAGGGCAAGCATATCATCTGAGTGAAAGCAGAAGAAAAGATCATTTCAGCAGATTTTTTTTTTTTTATTACTTTGCCACCAAGGCTCAGCTGTCAGTATGTTAGAGTATTGGAGCTTCCATTGCTACTAGCTCCCTACTGTCATCTAGGCTTTTTACCAGTTGTGACACAGCACACACTTTTGAGAATTAAATTGTTTATTGATTATGCTGTCATTTGCTTGGTTATACTTCAATAGAATGACTATGGGTTTTCAACGACTCAAGTTACAATTAAGTACATTTCCATCTCCATAAATTCATTGTTAATCCTTTATCGCATGCATACTGTGTACAGCTTTGTGTTTCTCCATTTCATCTCAATGCTGTTTCATCTGCATGCTCTATGGTTTGTTTGGGGCTGTTTAGGCCACAGAATTCTTTCATTTCACTGCTTCCTGGTATGTGGCTCCTCTGTTTAATTTCTTCTAGACTTTCACGTTTATTCATGGAAATACAGGAAGCACCTTAATACATCTTTCTTTTTCTATGGTAGTGCCAAGGAATCCCTTTTCAAAGCAAAAGAACCAGAACTCCATAAGTACTTTTTATAGATTTTGCTACATAGTAAGGAATCTCTATATAAACAGAGCAGGCTACAGTCTTTCTTGTGTTGGATGTCTGTGCAATTTCCCTATAGTTTAAATAATAGTAATGGATTTTAGTTTACGTGTGATATCTTAAATTTCAATTTAGATTTACTGAATGGATATGATACATTTGTAAAAAGAAATGGTTAATATTGGTAATATAAAATATGCAATGCACTAACCTATCTACCCTAATCCCTGCTAACATTAGAATATATTTAGGTGTAAAATAAAAGACGGTTTGATTAACAACATCTGTTGGGATTCTCTAGAGATGCAGAACAGAAAGAGTGAAAATCAGAAAAAGAAATGCAGAACAGAAAGAGTGAAAATCAGAAAAAGAAAGAGAGAAGGAGAGAAAGTGAAAGAGGGAGAGGAGGAGGAAGGGAGGAGGAGTAGGAAGAGAGAGAGAGAGAGAGAGAGAGAGAGAGAGAGAGAGAGAGAGATGAATTCAGGAAACTGTATGAAAAGCTAACCAAGAAAAAACTATAGGGTTCAAGGTGATTAGTTCACGTAGCTGTAGGCAAGAGAATGGAAGCATAAAGGACTGTGGAGACTGACTCATGTTAGCTGAGCTTTGTTTTATCTGAAGGCATTTGAATCTTTCTCTTTCAGCTTTTGATCTGACCCTGTTCTCAGTTAACTTACTACATCAACCCATACAATGTGTGTCACTTAGAGTTTCCATTCCAATAGTAGTGACTTCATGAAACACCTTAATGGGCATGCCTGCATGTTTGATCAAATGCCGGAACAGTTTGTGGTCCTGTTAAGTTGACACATAAATTTATCCATTGCAACAGTTTAGAAAAATAGGGGTTTAATACATCACAAAAAACTATGGTAGATAACTGATCTGTTATGTTGTGAGAAGTCCAGGCTCATTCTGTCTATTTTTCCACAAATACTTTTATGTTTGTGTTGGTTGACATAGACAGCTGCTGGTCCTTTAGGCATCTATTCTTACTGTAAATGAGAAGAAACAGAGAGAAGGAGTCTTAGTCACTGTTCTTTTGCTGTGAAGAGACACCATGACCAAGGCATACAGGGAAACATTTAATTAAGGGCTGCTTACAGTTTCAACAGCTTAGTCCATTACTATCATGTCAGGGAGCCTGGTGTATGCAGGCAGACACTGAAGCAATATCTAAGAACTACATCCTGATCCACAGGCCATGAGAGGGAAACTGGACCTGACATGGGCTTTTGAAGTCTGAAAGTCCACCCCCAGTGACACACTTTCTCCAACAAGCCCATACCTCCTAACCCCTATAATCCTTTCAAACAGTTTCGCTTTCTGGTGACTAAGCATTCAAATATATGAACCTATGGGGGACTTTTTACTCAAAGTTCCACAGAAGGACAGAGCTCCTTCTCTGAACCTTTGCTTTGATATCTGAGTAGGAACATGCTTTCTGGACATCTCTGCCAGAATCTTACATTGAGTACCATCTTACAGGACTACCTTCTTGCAAGGGATCCATGTAAAGAATCTGGAAAATGGCTTGGGACTTTTCAGCCTTTGTAGAGGAAAACACTTGGGAATAGATGGAGGACATATACTGGAGTTATTCCTCACACTCTCTGAGTAGAATCTGGGTATGGCTTTATAAGTTATTTAAAAAAAAAAAACAACCCTTTATTTGCAGCAAGTATTAATTAGCTATGTACATCTCACTCTCTGTATATGCTATTTTACTATTATGAATTTGTTTTGTTTTTGAAATACTGTGAGTTGAATTTTGAGCCTTTCAGATACTAGGCAAATAGTCTACCATTCAACTATGTTTCCAGCCTTTATTTTTGATCCTTTGGCAAATAACATTTTAGAGCTGGAAATATGGCCCAGTAGTTAATGGCAGCTCCTGAGAAGGACCTGGGTTAAATTTTCAGATTGTTCACAACTTTCTCTAATTCCAGTTCCGTGAGATCTGACACCCTTTTCTGGCCTTCACAGGCATCAGACACATACATGGTACACACACACACACACACACACACACACACAATACACACAAATGTATACACTCATACACATGAATAAATATATCTAAAACAATTTTAATGATATTTTATTTAGATTATGTATTTGTGTACATAAGTGTGTTTATGTGGGCATATATATGTGTGTACACATTTGTAAATGTCAGGTTGGGCCTCAGTTGCAATCATATTTTGTGAGACAGGGTCTATTGTTAAACCTAGAGCTTCAAGGTTAGACTGTCTGTCCAGCAAGTTTAAAGATCTTCCTGTCAATACCTCACCAGTACTGGATTGCAGGTGTGTTTTGCTTCATCTGGCTTTTGAAATGTGGATTCTGGAGTCAAACTCAAGGTTCTCAAGCTTGCACAACAAGCATTTTACCAACTAAGCGATTGCTTTAGACCCAACATTTAGTTTTTTAAAAGTTCATTTTAATTCAAGTATTGCATACTTGCTCACATTTTACATTTTAAAGAACTGTGGTTATATTAATGTGTGTTGTATAGTTTATTTCTTTTCTTTTTGTACATTCTGCAGGGTTTTAAGTAACTTTTATCTGGAATCCATATTTACTAGTAATATGTTTCTCTGATTGTCTTTTTACTTAAAAAATCTTAAAATGTATTCTCATTTTACTAAAAAATTCTTTATTGCATATTATTTGGATGTTTTATGATCAAATACATTCAGCATGAATACATTTATTGAACACAAAGCTATCCTCAGACATCTTTAAAAACTTAAAAGTGTGACGTTAAGTCACTTGGCTACAGTATAACATAGGGAGGGCTTTGGAGAAAGGGCATCTCCAAGGCTACTCAGGTAGTTACAATAGGCTTGCAGTAAGATCCATTTAATTGAACCTGAAACAAAATGCCCAACCACCTGGGCAGAATGCCTGGAGTATCCACACTGGAGAAGGAAAAACAGCTTCTATTAAGTAAAAAAGTCCATGTGTGTTGGGGAGTAGAGTGGGACTTGTAAAGAGTGGCAGGTGATAAGGAAAGAACAAAATCATGTCCATCTTTCAAAATATTTTCTACAACACAGCTTTGGACCTTTTCTGGTAATGGAGATCTCTATGCAGGATGGATAGAAATATTAAGCATTATTTTAATAGACTGAACTTGTATGCCACAAACTATATTCTTATCTTTTTCTTAGGAGAGGACAAATCAGTATTTCACAAAGCCCATTTTTCTATGAGATGGAAAAGTATGTGTGGAAAACTTTGCACAGCCAATGGGGCTTAGGAAACACTTAGTAAAGCAAGATTCGTAAGTCTGTGTCTTAGCACCTATGAGAAACGAATATATGCGTGTATCCCCCAAGTGGCGAAATGGGACCAGACTTAACCACGTATCTCTTTCTCTATGTTAAAAGCATTCTTAGATTTGTTTTCATGGGGTTGTACGTTGAAATCACAGCTCTAGTGTTTTCTCTTTTAGGTGCTTAATTGATGCTTTCTGTCATATAAGTTTTCCTCAACTCTCTCGCATAGTCTCTGCTGCTTATTTCTTTCTAGGATACATGTAAGATGTATATGTGTATGTATGCATTTACCTGTGTGAGTGTGGGTGCATATATGCCATGCCTTGCATGTGCATGTTAGAGGAAAACCTTGGTTGTGTGTTGGGCCTCTCTTTCCATCTTGTTGGGGACAATGTTTCTTTGTTACCCACTTCTATTTAAGGAAGACTACATGGCTTATAAGTTTCTAGAGATTCTCCTGTCACTGCCATACTGTTATAGGAGAACTGGGATCACAGACAAGAACTGGTATGTCAGACTTTGTATGAATTCTGGGGATTTGAACTAAGGTCTTTATATTTGGGTAGTTAAATCTTTACTCACTGAGTTATCTCCCGAGCTCTATTCTATGTTTATTTTGAAGTTCAATGAATAATAAATGTTAAAAATTTCAAATGTCTTCACTCAATCTTAACCAAAAAGTCAAGAAGTACCATATGCTATGAGTTGTAAGGTGTCTTAGGATTTCATTGCTATGAAGAGACACCATGATCAAGGCAATTCTTAGAAAGAAAAATACTTACTTGGAGTTGACTTACAATTTCAGAGGGTCAGTCCATTATAATGGCAGGAAGCATGGCAGCGTGTGGGCAGACATGGTGCTTGTGAAGTTGCTGGGGTTCTACAGTTCGATCAAGGCAGCCAGAAGGAGATTTTCTTCCAGAGGCAGCCAAGAAGAGAGTCTCTTCCTCACTGGGCATAGCTTGAGCAGGAGGAGCCCTCAAAGCCCACCCACCCAATGACACACTTCCTCCAACAAGGTCACATCTCCTAATACTGCCACTTTCTGTAGGCCAAGCATAGTCCAATTACCACATAAATTAGTTCCAGGGTTTTTAGAGCTGATATAGACAACAGTAGTAGGTAGTTGGTCTCACAGGACATCTCTTTGGATAAGGTTATAGTTGACACCTGTCAGATGATTTTGGTTTCTCTCATATCTTTGTCACACTCATCGCCACTATTTAATAAACCACATACATTGATATTTTATTATTATAAATCTTCACTTTGATTAGTACTACTACAAATATGTTGGACTAGGAAATGAGAAGGCAACCAAATGAATGTGATAGAACAAGTATTAATAAGCAAAACTGTCTAATAAGAAACAAAATCAAATGGAAAACATGTGCTTTATAATGTTGAATCTGAGTTACAAATTACATAACAAAAAATTAATATTTAGGTTATACTTTTTAAATTCCAAAATGTGAAGTGTAAAATTTTAGCTACTTAAAAACATTCATTTGTTTTACAGGGAGCTACTTCATGCTGTCCTTGAATTTTCTCTACATTTTTGTATTTTAGAAAGAGGAGCCAGAAATTGTTCCTATGAGCTATGGATATTAAAAACCAGAGTTTCTTTTTCTTCTCAGCATCCTGTCCATCTTCTTCTTTTCCAAACTCTGGCCAGGTTGGCTCCTTGTCTCTGGAAAGATGATCCTTTCTGAACCTCTGCTTATAAACTGTCCCCTCACTGGGATATATAGAGCTTAAGATATGGATCATGTTTGTTGGTAACACCCTGACTGCCACAGCTCCTCTCCTCTATGGAATAGATGTGGGAATCTGAATTATTTCTGCCTCTTTCTACCCTGTTTAACTGAACTACAGAAGTTAGGAATAAAAGGTAGCCCCCCTTCTTCTCTCCTGGGTAAGCCTTTTGTTCTTAACTCATGGGGAGGTAGACTGTTTTCGTTTTTCTCTTCATAAAATTATATGGTAGAAACTATTGTGCTTTTGTATAGTTGATGACAGTATATGAGTCTTAAATGAATTTACTTTTACTATTGTTAATGACAGTTTAAAAGTCTGAAAAATTACTTTTAAGGTGCTAGATTTTATAAAAAGTACAATGAAATCAATTGTAATTCTTCTTTCTTTTTCTTTTCTTTCTTTCTAATTTTTTTTTTGCTATTGCAATCCCTTAACTTTTATGTATTTATTGATATTTATTTACATTTCAAATGTTTTTCCCTTTCCAGGTCTCCCCTTTGGAAACTCCCTATCCCATCCCCCTTACCCCTGCCTCTATGAGGGTACATCCCCACCCTCCCACCAATTCCCATCTTCCTTCCCTGTCATTCCCCTATACTGAGGCATCAAACACCCTCAGGCCCAAGGTCCTTTCCTATCACTAATTTCCAGCAAGGTCCTGCTCTGTCCCATATGGGGTAAGTACCATGGGTCCCTCCATGTGTATTCTTTGGTTGGTGGTCCAGTCTCCAGGAGCTCCGGAGGGTCTGGACAGTTGACACTGTTGCTCCTTCTATGGGGCTGCAAACCCCTTCAGCTCCTTCAATTCTTTCTCCAATTCCTCCATCCAGGACCCTACATTCAGTCCAACAATTGCTGTGAATTGAATCTTGGGTATAACGAACTTTTGGGCTAATATCCACTTATCAGTGAGAATATACTGTGTTTGTTCTTTTATGACTGAGTTACCTCACTCAGGATGATATTTTCAAGTTCCACAAATTAGCCTGCAAATTTCATGAAGTCATTGTTTTTAATAGCTGAATAGTATTCCACTGTGTAAATGTACCTCATTTTCGATATCCATTCCTCTGTTGAGGGACATCTGGGTTGTTTCCAGTTTCTGGCTATTATAAATATGGCTGCTATGAACATAGTGAAGCATGTGTCCTTATTATATGTTGGAATATCTTCTGGGTATATGCCCAGGAGTAGTATAGCTGGATCCTCAGGTAGTATTATGTACAATTTTCTGAGAGTCCACCAAACTGATTTCCAAAGTGGTTGTACCAGCTTGTAATCCCACTGGCAATGGATAAGTGTTCTTCTTTCTTCACATCCTCACCAGCATCTGCTGTCACCTGAGTTTTTGACCTTAGCCATTCTGACTGGTGTGAGGTAGAATATCAGGGTTGTTTGGATTTGCATTTCCCTGATGCTTAAGGATGTAGAACATTTCTTTAGGTGCTTCTCAGCTCTTCTCGTTTCCTCAGTTAAGAAATCTCTGTTTAGCTCTCTTTACCATTTTTGAATAGGGTTATTTGTTTCTCTGGAGTCTAACTTCTTTAGTTGTTTGTATATATTGGATATTAGCCCTCTATCGGATGTAGGATTCATAAAGATCTCTCCCCAATCTAATGGTTGCCATTTTGTCCTATTGACAGTGTCCTTTGCCTTACAGAAGCTTTGTAATTTTATGAGGTCCCACTTTTCGATTCTTGACCTTAGAGTATAAGCCAATGGTGTTCTGTTCAGGAACATTTCCCCTGTGCCCATGAGTTCGAGACTTTTCCCCACTTTCTCTTCTATTAGATTCAGTGTATCTGGTTTTATGTGGAGGTTCTTGATCCATTTAGACTTGAGCTTTGAACAAGGAGATAGGAATGAATCAATTTTCATTCTTCTACATGTTGACCAACAGTTGTAAGAGCACCATTTATTAAAAATGCTGTCTTTTTTTCCACTGGATGGTTTTAGCTCCTTAGTCAAAGATCAAGTGAGCATAGGTTTATGGGTTCATTTCTGGGTCTTCAATTCTATTCCATTGATCTACCTGCCTGTCACTGTACCAATACCAAACAGTTTTATCACTACTGCTCTGTAGTAAAGCTTGAGATCAGGGAGGCTGATTCTCCCCGAAGCTCTTTTATTGTTGAGAATAGTTTTTGCTATCCTTGGGTTTTTGTTATTCCAAATGAATTTGAGAATTGCTCTTTCTAAGTCTACAAAGAATGGGGTTGGAATTTTGATGGGGATTGCATTGAATCTGTAGATTGCTCTTGGCAGGATGGCCATTTTTACTATATTAATCCTGCCCATCAATGAGCATGGAAGATCTTTTCATCTTCTGAGGTCATCTTTGATTTCTTTCTTCAGAGACTTGAAGTTCTTGTCATACAGATCTTTCACTTCTTTGGTTAGAGTCACACCAAGATACTTTATATTGTCTGTGTCTATTGTGAAGGGTGTTATTTTCCTAATTTCTTTCTCACCCTGTTTAACCTTTGAGTATAGGAAGGCTACTGATTTGCTTGAGTTAATTTTGTATCCAGCCACTTTGCTAAAGTTGTTTATGGGCTGTAGCATTTCTCTGGTGGAGTTTTTTGGGTCAGTTAAGTTTATGATCATATCATCTGCAAATAGTGATATTTTCATTTCTTCCTTTCTAATTTGTATCCCTTTGACCTCCTTTTGATGTCTAATTGCTCTAGCTAGAACTTCAAGTACTATATTGAATAGATAGGGAGAGAGAGGGCAGCCTTGCCTAGTTCCTGATTTTAGTGGGATTGCTTCAAGTTTCTCTCCATTTAGTTTGATGTTGATTACTAGTTTGCTGTATATTGCTTTTACTATGGCTAGGTATGGGCCTTGAATTCCTGATCTTTCCAAGACTTTTATCATGAAAGGATGTTGAACTTTGTCAAATGCTTTTTCAGCATCTAATGAAATGACCACATGGTTTTTTTTTGAGTTTGTTTATGGATTATATTGATGGATTGCTGGCTATTGAACCATCCCTGCATCCCTGGGATGAAGCCTACTTGATCATGGTGAATGATCATTTTGATGTGTTCTTGGATTCGGTTTGGGAAAATTTAATTGAGTATTTTTGCATTGATATTCATAAGGGAAATTGGCCTGAAGTTTTCTTTCATTGTTGCATCTTTGTGAGGATTTGGTATCAGTGTAACTGTGGCCTCATAAAATGAATTGTGTAGTGTTCCTTCTGTTTCTATTTTGTGGAATAGTTTGAAGAGTATTGGGATTGGGTCTTATTTGAAGGTTTGATAGAATTCTACACTAAACCCATCTGGTCCTGGACTTTTTTTGGTCAGGAGACATTTAATGACTGCTTCTATTTCTTTAGGGGTTATGGGACTGTTTAGATGTTTTTTCTGATCCCAACTTAACTTGTGTATTTGGTATCTATATTAGCCAGGGTTCTCTAGAATCACAGAACTTATAGGTAGTCTCTATGTAGTAAGGGAATTTGTTAATGACTTACAGTCTGTAGTCAAACTCCCCAACAATGGGCAGTAGTAGCTGTGAATGAAAACCGGAGGATCTAGCAGTAGCTTAGTCCCACAAGGCTAGCAGGCGAAGAAGACTGAATCTTCCTACTTCCAATGTTCTTATGTAGAGCTCCAGCAGTAGGTGTGGCCCAGATTAGAGGTGTGTGTACCACCATACCTAAAACTTCTGTCTTTCATACTCAAGATCTAGATCACAGGTGAGCCTTTTAATTCTGGATTGTAATTCACTCCAGATATAGTCAAGTTGACAATCAGAAATAGGTACTACAATATCTGTCTAGAAAATTGTCCATTTCAAGCAGATTTTCTGGTTTTGTTGAGTATAGGCTTTTGTAGTAGGATCTGATGATTTTTTTAATTTTCCCAGTTTCTGTTGTTATAGCTCCCTTTTCATTTCTGATTTTGTTAATTTGGATACTGTCTCTGTGCCCTCTCCTTAGTCTGGCTAAGGGTTTAATCTTGTTGATTTTCTCAAAGAACCAGCTCCTGGTTTTGTTGATTGTTTGTATCATTCATTTGTTTGTTTGTTTGTCTACTTGGTTGATTTCAGGCCTGAGTTTGATTATTCCCTTCTTTCTATTCCTGTTAGGTGTATTAGCTTCTTTTTGTGAGCTTTTAGGTGTGGTATTAAGCTGCTAGTGTATGCTCTCTCCAGTTTCTTTTTTGAAGGCAATCAGAGCTATGAATTTTCCTCTTAGCACTGCTTTCATTGTGTCCCATAAGTTGGGGTATGTTGTACATTCATTGTTATTAAATTCTAGGAATTTTTAAATCTCTTTCTTTATTTCTTACTTGACCAAGTTATCATTGAGTTGAGCATGTTCAGCTTCCATGTGTGTGTGGGCTTTCTGTTGTTTTTGTTGCTATTGAAGACCAGCCTTAATCCGTAGTGATCTAATAGGTGGCATGGGATTGTTTCAATCTTCTTATATCTGTTGAGGTTTGTTTTGTGACCAATTATATGATCAATTTAGGAGAAGATACTATGATGTGCTAAGAAGAAGGTATATTCTTTTGATTTAGGATAAAATGTTCTATAGATATCTGTTAAATTCACTTTGTCCATAACATCTGTTAGTTTCACTGTGTCTCTGTTTAGTTTGTGCTTCCAAGATCTGTCCGCTCATGAGAGTGGGGTGTTGAAGTCTCCCACTATTATTGTGTGAGGTGCAATGTGTGCTTTGAACTTTAGTAATGTTTCTTCTATGAATGTGGCTGCTTTTGCATTGAAGCATAGAATTGACAGTTGTTCTTGGCAGATTGTTCCTTTGATGACTATGAATTGTCCTTTCTTATTAATGACTTTTGGAAGAGAGTTACTTTCAAATTACTTTTTAAGCCAAACAAGCTTTTCTACTAAATAAAGTATTTCTTTAATAATATCTCTAATAAAGAGATTTTTAAAAGTTCAGAAACTAGATACTGCAGCTTCAGCAGTTCAGTCTGCAAGCCATTCTAATGGCCACATTCTTTATTCAGAAACAGTCCTGAGCTCTAAGCACACTAAGTGTATTTAGTCAATGTGTTATTTGCACCTGTAAAACTCAGCACATTCCTCCTGAAGACACATAGCTGTCCTCTTGTTGCATGCTTTACATCTCAGCAGGCGACTGTGCTTCCAGACTGTAAGCCTTGCAGATTTCATCCTCAGTAACATTAAGAACCTGGTATCTTTAGAAAAGTCAGAGGTGATTAGCTTTAAAGGCATTAGAGGTATGTGTGGCAACCAAATAGGAAATTTCAAACTTACTTCCTTAGACAGGGCATGTATTTTAAATAGATAAATGGGACATATTCAGCTATGTTCAAATTATGTAACTTTTGTAAGAAGTACAATAATCTTAATGAGATTTGAGAACCTAATCGCAGTTCTCAAGTTCATTTTTTACATGCTCATTTTATGTTTTGTGTGTACTATCACATGTCTTATAAAATAGGTATACAGATACATAATTTTCCAATACAAAGAATACCAAAATTCCCTCATTTAAAATCTGTAACTTATGTCTTTATTTTTATAAATGAATGTTTTATCTGAATATAATCCAAAGTTATGAAATCTGCCTTCAACATGTGTAGTGCTGTCATTTTGATATTTTCACAGGGTTGTTCAATCTCTATCACTAATATTAAAACATTTTCATTATCACCCCAAAGTAACTGCATACCCACTTGCATTCACTCACATAGCCTTTTTGTCTACCATTCATAAACAAAATACATTTTACTTTCTATTTCCAAAGATACATCTGCCCTGGACATGTTATATAAGTAAGCATCTTATAACATGTGTTCTTTGGATCTTTTCTTACTTAGGATAATGTTTCCAAACTTCATCTCTGCTCCATCAAGAATGAAAACATCATTTTAAATGGTTGAATAGTATTCCACATTATGGAATATTCCACTGTGGATATACCATATTTTGTTTACCCATGGATATTAGTTGATGGATATTAGGCTTATTTACACCTTTTGACTATTAAGAATAATGCTATTATATGCTGTATGAAAAAATCTATTTTCAATAAAAATTAAAGTTCAGATTATGGTTAAAATCTAACAAAAAGAATCCTGCTGTGTGTGTGTGTGTTTGTATGTGTGTGTTTACTTGGTTATATGGTACATTAGTGGTTTTCCTTGGCACAAAATAGCTAACCAAAGCAACTTCAGGGAAGATTCATGGAAGGCATGATGGAACTCATGGAGACAAGAGCTTGTAGGAAGAAGTTCCTCACTTGTCTACAAGATCAGGACACAGAGAGTTTGGCTTTGTACCTTACATGGGTATCACCTTCAAGGATCATCCACAGTGATCTGTTCTGCTGTATAGGAACAGCCCCAAAGCTTTCACAACCTCTTGAGATTGCACTACAAGCTTGGGCCCAAGTATTCAAATGCACAGGCGGTGGTGGCTACTTCACAGATGCTAAATACATGTTTGAGTTTTGAGGAACTGTAACTTGTTTGCCAAAACAGATTGCCGTTTACATTTCTGTCAGCAGTGAGTGGGTATTCCATCTTCCGTACATCTTCCCCAGGATTTGTGTCTATCTGTCCACTTTCTCAAAGCTACTTTAATGTGTGTGAGGTAACATCTCCTCATGGTTATATTATTGTGATTTGCATTTCCCTATAAAGAGGATGTATAGAAACGTTTCATGTTCTTATTACTTTTTGCTCTATCTTTTTTGAAGAATTATCTATCAAATCCTGGTCCTCCATTGGATTTTATTTTCATTATTGAGTTGTTGGAATGTCTTATATGTATTTATCACTGTACACTTTTGATGTTAGCATCTTGATCTAAACTAATTTTCTGGGTTATGCAGAATTTCAGTCACCATGACAAACACCTGAGATAAAGACTTTAAAACAGGACAAAATTATTTTGGCTCCTAGTTTTATGGTTTCCATCCATGGTTGATTGTAACCAATCAATCCAATCAATATGGTGAAGATAAGGCTGACTATCATGATAGAAGGAGTATATGACAAAGGCTTTTACTTCATGGCAGCTGTGACACAGAGAATTTTTGTGATAAAGGGCTTACTCCTCTTTTATTTTATGTGGGACACCCAATTTTGTGTAATATCATTTGCATTTATATCTTCTCCTTTAGTTACTCTTTTCTGGAAATGCGATAAGTCACACTCACACTCAGAAGTCCTCTTTACTAACATTTTAGGCAGATCTCCAAGCAAGTTGAAAATTAAGACTACTGTCATAGAGGCCAGGAAGATGGCTCAGGGATCAGAATCTTTTGCATAAGAGTATAAGGGCGAGAGCTTAGATTTCCAGGGTCCATATAAAAGCTGGGTAGACAGGGCAGAACTTCAGGTGACCAAAACAAGGATGGATCTCCAGGTGTATGCTAGTTATCAAAATGAGATGAACCAGCAAGTTCTTGGTTCATCAAGACATCTTGCCTCAGTAAATAAAGCAAGAAATACTAGAGAAAAAGACCTAACATCAATTTCTGGCCTCCAAATGTAAATACATATGCATACATACGATTGTATGTGCACATTCATGTGTGTCCACATATGTGTGGACTCACACATGCAGACATAAATACATACAGATTAATCATCATGTATAATTAGCTGCTTTAGTGACATAAATATGATAAATCACTTTCCCTATGTTAAAATAATCCACATTCTTCATAGCAACATAAATATTTCTTAGTTATTTTACCATTTTTATGTGCAACTTTCTACCTTATTACAAGGTTTGTATATTCTGTGCTTTGTGCTTGGAAAAGAAAAACGAAGGCTAAGTGCCAATAGGTAACTACAGACTTGAGAGAATCTGTACCAGTTTCTTGCGATGCATGTAGAACTTATCTATATCTTCAGTGGGTTTCAGAGGCTCCCTTGCCTTCTGTACTTGTGTTCACTTCATAGTTATGACAGCGTTGTCACTCTCTGAAAGAGATTTTGTCAACTTTTCATACTAGGATTATCCAAGTCACAAAAATATTATGTAATTTTTAAATGACATAAATATTAAACTTAATTTTATACAGTTTTAGTAAGACTGAGATATATTCATGTAAAAGGCAAACGTTCCTACTCTGAATATGTAAAAATCAGTGAAAGTTAGGGTCACTATATAAGAGTTTTGAACTAGTTTTCACATTTAAGTTAATCTGGTGGTTCCTTTTTTCAAGTCCTCACACAGGTGCTCAGGAATATCAAGATGGTGTGCCCAAGATTCCAACAGCCTGTATCACAGTAGAAGATGCAGAAATGATGTCTCGAATGACTTCTCGTGGGAACAAAATCATCATTCATCTGGAAATGGGAGCAAAGACCTATCCAGATACTGATTCCTTCAACACCGTCGCAGAGATCACTGGGAGCAAGTATCCAGAGGAAGTAAGTGAAGCAGGAGGCTGTGCTTTGTAGCAGAAGACATCCTGGTCAGGTGGCCAATTTTAGAATAGCTACAAGGAGAGAACATGAGTCTGTGGAGATGATCCTCATAGACTCATTAAAACTTGAATATCACATTTTTCCCATTAAAATGCTCACCACACTAAAGAAGAGAAGACACATTCAAGGTCAGAATAGAACCCATAAAGTGGAAGTTCAATTTCAACAGCAGAGAAAATCGCATATATTTCCTTTAGAATGAGAAATCATGCCAACAATTGACTCTGTGTTAATTTTGTGAATGTTTAAAAAAATCATTTTAAACTACAATAGTATAGAATCTAGTTCCTTCATTTTAAGTAAAGAAATGAATCTATATAGAAACCCACTTTTCTAGGTCTGCACATAGGCACAAAGTGGCTGGGAAAGTACCGAAGCTCAGGGAAATTCCAATACCAAAATTTAGTACACAGTTCAAGTGCAGATTCCAAATTTCATGTATATTTTAAATGATCTTAGAAGCAAATATCCACTAGGCAAATGGTAAATTATGGGCTATCTACTTCCTGGAATTTAGAGAACTTATCTGTAAGAAATGAGCATGTCACTGATCTTTATAAAGACATAAATTACTAGCAGAATTACTGCGAGAAGTAGATGAGACAGTGTCCACCAGATAGCTTGCATGTGTTGGGCACATCATAGGTACTTACTAGAATCTCATGTACTTAAATATGATAGAAAAATGCAACAATGTTTTTTAGACATTCTAGTATAAATCTTAGTAGCAACGATAATTCTGAAAACACAACTAAGTTATTCAGACTTATATTCTTGTGACAATGCCAGTGAGGTGAAGGAAATAGTGAGCAGTGCTGCCTGGTGTTGGAGAAGTGAGACTACTGCATGTTACTTTACCAATAAGGTCATGACAAAAGCAAGATCTCACCAACCACAATGAATCAGTCATCATTGAGACACTGACTTGAAATGTTAAGGAAAGAGGCAGGGACTGAGGAAAAGCCTGGAGGTAAGAGCCTGCCTGCTTCCACCTGTGGCCAGAAACCCCGCCTGGGCCAACAGGCCTCTCCATATACAAGTAGTCAGGGAGAAAGCTACCCACCCACTTGTGCTGAGGAGCCAGCAACAGGAGGACTACAGATGCAGGGTCTGAAGAACAGCTGGAAGAGAGAACTGGTCTCCCAGGAATATAGACATCTAAGCTTGAAGGAAACACAAGCCACAGTCAGAGAAAGAAAGACCAGCTAACACCAGAGCTAACCAGATGGTGAAAGGCAAGGGCAAGAACACAAGGAACAGAAACCAAGATGCTTGGCTTCAGCTGAACCCAGCTCTCCCACCAGAGCCAGCCATGGATACCCCAACACACCAGAAAAGGAAGACTCAGACCTAAAATCACTTATCAAGAGGATGAAAGAAGATTTTAAGAAGGAAATAAATAACTCCCTTAAAGAAATACAAGAGAACACAGGTAAACAACTGGAAGCCTTAAAGAGGACACACAAAAATCCCTTGAAGAATTACAGAAAAACACAATCAAACGGGCAGAAATACAGGAAAACACAATCAATCAAATGAACAAAACCATTCAGGAATTAAAAACAGAAATAGAAACAATAAAGAAATCACAAAGGGAGACAACCCTGGAATTAGAGATCATAGGAAAGAAATCAGGAGTCATAGATGCAAGCATCCCCAACAGAATACAAGAGATGGAAGAGAGAATCTCAGGTGCAGAAGATACCATTGAAAACATGGACACAACAGTCAAAGAAAACACAAAATCCAAAAATCTCCTAAACCAAAACATCCAAGATATCCGGGATGCAATGAGAAGACAGAACCTGAGGATAATAGGTATAGAAGAGAGTGAAGATTCCCAACTTAAAGGACCAGTAAATATCTTCAACAAAATTATAGAAGAAAACTTCCCTAACCTAAAGAAAGAGATGAAAATAATATACAAGAAGCCTACAGAACTCCAAATAGACTGGACCAGAAGAGAAATTCCTCATGTCACATTATAGACAAAACACCAAATACACAAAACAAGGAAAGAATATTAAAAGCAGTAAGGGAAAAGGGGCAAGTAATATATAAAGGCAGACCTATCAGAATTACACCAGACTTCTCCCCAGAGACTATGAAAGCTAGAAGATCCTGGGCAGAGCTCATACAGACTCTAAAAGAACGTATATGACAGCCCAGGCTGCTATACCCAGCAAAACTCTCAATAATCATAGAGGGTGAAACCAAAATATTCTACGACAAATCCAAATTTGCACAGTATGTTTCCACAAACCCAGCCCTACAAAGAATAATACATGGGAAATGCCAACGCAAAGAGGGCAACTACACTCAAGAAAAAGAAAGAAAGTAATTTTTCAACAAGCCCAAAAGAAGATAGACACACAAACAATATTAACAACATCAAAAATAACAGGAAATTACAATCACTCTTCCTTAATATCTCTTAACATCAATGGTCTCAACTCCCCAATAAAAAGACATAGACTGACAAACTGGATCCATAAACAGGACACAGCATTTTGCTGCATCCAGGAAACGCACCTCCGTATTAAAGACAAAGACTACCTCAGAGTAAAGGGCTGGAAAACAATTTTCCAAGCAAATGGCCCCAAGAAACAGGCTGGAGTAGCCATTCTAATATCGGATAAAATTGACTTTCAACCAAAATTCATCAAAAAGGATGAGGAAGGACACTTCTTACTCATCAAAGGAAAAATCTACCAAGAAGAACTCTCAATTCTGAACATCTATGCCCCGAATGCAAGAGCTCCCACTTTCATTAAAGAAACTCTACTAAAGTTCAAAGCACACATTGCACCTCACACAATAATAGTGGGAGACTTCAACACCCCACTATCAACAATGGACAGATCTTGGAAACATAAACTAAACAGAGACACAGTGAAACTAACAGATGCTATGAACCAAATGGGTTTAACAGATATCTATAGAACATTTCATCCTGCATCAAAAGAATATACCTTCTTCTCAGCACCTCATGGTACCTTCTCCAAAATTGATCATTAATTGGTCACAAAACAAACCTCAACAGATATAAGAAGACTGAAATAATCCCATGCCTCCTATCAGATCACTATGGATTAAGGTTGGTCTTGAATGGCAAAAACAACAACAGAAAGCCCACATACACATGGAAGCTGAACAATGCACTGCTTAATGATAAGTTGGTCAAGGAAGCAATAGAGAAGGAAATTAAAGACTTCCTAGAATTCAATGAAAATGAAAGTACAACTTACCCAAACATATGGGACACAATGAAAGCAGTGTTAAGAGGAAAACTCATAGCTCTGAATGCCTCCAAAAAGAAACTGGAGAGAGGATAAACTAACAGCTTAACAGCACATGTGAAAGTTCTAGAACAAAAAGAAGCTAATACACCCAAGAGGAGTAGAAGGCAAGATATAATCAAATTAAGGGCTGAAATCAACCAAGTGGAAACTAAAAGAACTATACAAAGAATCAACAAAACCAAGAGCTAGTTCTTTGAGAAAATCAACAAGATAGATAAACCCTTGGCCAGACTAACCAGAAGGCAAAGAGACAGTATCCAAATTAACAAAATTAGAAATGAAAATGGAGATATAACAACAAACTCTGAGGAAATTAAAAAATTCATCAGATCCTACTACAAAAGCCTTTATGCAACAAAATTGGAAAGTCTGGAGGAAATGGACAAGTTTCTAGACAGATACCAATTACCAAAGTTAAATCAGGATCAGATAAACCATCTAAACATTCACATAACTCTTAAAGAAATAGAAGCAGTCATTAAAAGTCTCCCAACCAAAAAAAGCCAAGGACCAGTTGGGTTCAGTGCAGAATTCTATCAGACCTTCAAAGAAGACCTAATACAAATACTCTTCAAGCTATTCCATGAAATAGAAACAGAAGGAACACTACCCAATTCATTCTATGAGGTCACAGTTACACTGATACCAAAGCCCCACAAAGACCCAACAATAAAAGAAAACTTCAGACCAATTTCCCTTATGAATATCGATGCAAAAATACTCAATAAAATTCTTGCAAACTGAATCCAAGAACACATCAAAACAATCATTCACCATGATCAAGTAGGCTTCATCTCAGGGATACAGGGGTGGTTCAATATCCGGAAATCCATTAATGTAATCCACTACATAAACAAACTGAAAGAAAAAACCACATGGTCATCTCCTTAGATGCTGAAAAAGCATTTGACAAAATTCAACATCCCTTCATGATGAAAGTCTTGGAAAGATCAGGAATTCAAGGAACATACATAAACTTAGTAAAAGCAATATACAGCAAACCAGTGGCCAACATCAAACTAAATGGAGAGAAACTTGAAGCAATCCCACTAAAATCAGGGACTAGACAAGGCTGCCCTCTCTGTCCCTATCTATTCAACATAGTACTTGAAGTTCTAGCTAGAGCAATCAGGCAACAAAAGGAGGTCAACGGGATACAAATTGGAAAGGAAGAAATCAAAATATCACTATTTGCAGATGATCTGATGTTATACTTAAGTGACATGAAAAACTCCACCAGAGATCTGCTACAGCTGATAAACAACTTCAGCAAAGTGGCCGGATATAAAATTTACTCAAACAAATCAGTAGCCTTCCTATACTCGAAGGATAAACAGGCTGAGAAAGAAATTAGGGAAATGACACCCTTCACAATTGTCATAAACAATATAAAATATCTTGGTGTGACTCTAACCAAACAAGTGAAAGATCTGTATGACAAGAACTTCAAGTCTCTGAAGAGAGAAATCGAAGAAGACCTCAGAAGATGGAAAGATCTCCCATGCTCATGGATCAGCAGGATTAACATAGTTAAAATGGCCATCCTGCTGAAAGCAATATACAGATTCAATGCTATCCCCATCAAAATTCCAACTCAATTCTTTGTAGACCTAGAAAGAGCAATTCTCAAATTTATATGGAATAACAAAACACCCAGGATAGCAAAAACTATCCTCAACAATAAAAGGGCTTTTGGGGGAATCAGCCTCCCTGACCTCAAGCTGTACTACAGAGCAGTAGTGATAAAAACTGCATGGTATTGGTACAGTGACAGGCAGGTTGATCAATGGAATAGAATTGAAGACCCAGAAATGAATCCACACACATATGGTCACTTAATCTTCGACAAAGGAGCTAAAACCATACAGTGGA
Source organism: Rhynchomys soricoides (assembly GCA_019843965.1). Lineage (NCBI taxonomy): Eukaryota > Metazoa > Chordata > Mammalia > Rodentia > Muridae > Rhynchomys > Rhynchomys soricoides. The sequence continues at coordinate 25,855,528 of JADRCH010000007.1, read as the reverse complement.
ATACAGATAGCATCTTCAACAAATGGTGCTGGATTAACTGGCGGTCTACATGTAGAAGATTGCGAGTTGATCCATTCCTATCTCCCTGCACAATGCTCAAGTCCAAGTGGATCATGGACCTTCACATAAAACCAGATACACTGAATCTAATAGAAGAAAAAGTGGGGAAGAATCTCGAACACTTGGGCACAGGGGAATTGTTCTTGAACAGAACACCAATGTCTTGTGCTCTAAGGTCAAGAATTGACAGTGGGACCTCATAAAATTACAAAGCTTCTGTAAGGCAAAGGGCACTGTAATTAGGCCAAAACGGCAACCTACAGATTGGGAAAAGATCTTTACCAATCCTACATCTGATAGAGGGCTAATATCCAATGTATACAAAGAACACAAGAAGCTAGACTCCAGAGATACAAATAACCCTATCAAAAAATGGGGAAGTGAGCTAAACAGAGAATTCTCAACTGAGGAAACTTGAATGGCCGAGAAGCACTTAAAGAAATGTTCAACATCCTTAGTCATCAGGGAAATGCAAATCAAAACAACCCTGTGTTTTCACCTCACACCAATCAAAATGGATCAAAAACTCAGTTGATAGCAGATGCTGGTGAGGATGTGGAGAAAGAGGAACACTCCTCCATTGCTGGTGGGATTACAAGCTGGTAGAACCACTCTGGAAAGCAGTTTGGTGGACCCTCTGAAAATTGGACATAATACTACCTGAGGACCCAGCTATACCATTCCTGGGCATATACCCAGAAGATGCTCCAACATGTAATAAAGACACATGTTCCACTATATTCATAGCAGCCATATTTATAATAGCCAGAACCTGGAAAGAACCCAGATGTCCCTCCACAGAGGAATGAATACAGAAAATGTGGTACATTTACACATTGGAATACTACTCAGCTATTAAAAATAGTGACTTCATGAAATTCGTAGACAAATGGATGGATTTTGAAAACATTATTCTGAGCCAGGTAACGCAGTCACAAAAGAATGAACATGGTAGGTACTCACTGTTAAGTGGTTATTAGCCTAAAAGTTTGAAATACCCAAGAGTCACTTCGCAGGAACAGTAGTACTGAGTACGAGGTCCCAGGTGGAGGGCTTGGAGAAAGGACTGAAGGAGCTGAGGGAGTGTGCAATCCCAGGGAGGTAGCAACACTGGCAACTGGCCTGACCCCCCATATTTCTGGAGACTGATCCACCAACTAAAGAATACACATGGAGGAACCCATAGTGCTGGCCACAAAGACTGCAGAGGAGTGTCTTGTTATCTGTCAGGGGGAGGAGAGGCTCTTGGGCCTGAGGGTGTTATATCCCCCAGTATAGGAGAATTTCAAGGTGGGAAGACGAGAGTGGGTGGGCGTTAGGGTGGGGAGGTGGGTTGGAGAATATCCCCATAGAGGCATGGGGAGGGCGGAGGGAATGGGGAGGTTCCAAAGGGGAGATCTGGAATGGGGAAAACATTTAAAATGTAAATAAAATATGAAAATAAAAAAATAAAGAAAAAAGAAAAAAGAAAGAAATGTTAAGGAAAAAAAGAAGAACAAGAAGAAGAAGAAGTACATCTTCTTGTCCTTTTGGTAAACTGATCACAACAGAATAGCTAAGAGCCAAGTAAGAGTCATCAGGACCTCACAGCATAATTTTCACTGAGGTTATATTAGCAGCTTTCTGGGTGAGGCAGCAGAATCTGAACCTCAGCATGGGTGGCAGGTAGTGCATTATGGGATTCTTTTTGTAGAAGCCATGGTGTATCAGTGACTGAGACTGAGGTGTTAGGCAGAGTTCTTGAGATCCTGAGGCTCAGATAGTTCTGGCTCTGCCAGCTACCAGGAAGCTGTGTGTGTTATCTAGCTGGGACAGTTGGAGTCTCATTATGTAAGCAATAAATTTTCAATTTAAGTATGTAACTGAAGATGCTTTGAAAACAGTAACCATTACTACAATCATTGAAGAGACTGTTGGGTCGCTTTATAGTCCACTTCATTCTCTACCTCCTTTCCCACTGACAAGCAATAATCTTTTACTTCCAATTACGGGGAGTGAAGGAAGTCCTCAGTAGTGAAGTGCTAAGTAAATGTGACATGGTCATACTAGGGACCCTACCTAGCCTTAGACCCGTGGGAGAGAGAGGAAATCCCTCTCCTACCTGATGATGATCAACGGATATGGCAAACCCTTCCTTTCATCCTTGTGATGATGTTGATAGTGCGTGTACAAAATGTCTGCCATACCTTTCTTCTCTTGGGTAGATATTTATGACCTGATTTTTTTACAGAGATTTTTCCTACTAAGATTAGCTAAACTTATTTCCTTAATCCAGCTGTATACCATAAAGAAGACTTCTCCTTGATGGGCTGTATACAATAACCCCACTTCTCTGTTCAAGTCTATTTAATAATCATGGGGAGCTTCTGAGATGCATCATTTCCTCCATCAGAAAGCCCAGTCTATCTGACCCCAGATTTTCTGAATGTCTGTATTTCTGTCTTTTCTTCATTTCCTCACCAACCCAGTCAGATGCATCCCTGGAACCAGTGCTGAATATGATAGCTAACTGTGATTTTATATCATCTAGAATTTTACTGGTAATAGAATCATATAATCTGCCAGGCTTCGCTAAACTCAAAACAATACTTTTGGGACTTACTAATTTTTCCTTTTATACACACACACACACACACACACACACACACACACACACACACACACACTTTATTTACATTTCAAATGTTTTCCCCTTTCCAGGTCTCCTGTTTGGTGGCCAGCATCATGGGTCCCTCCATGTGTATTCTTTGGTTGGTGTTCCAGTCTCTGGGAGCACCAGGGGGCCTGACCAGTTGACATTGTTACTCCCTCCATGGGGCTGCTAACACTCTCAGCTCCTACAGTCCCTTTTCCAACTTCTCCATCTGGGACCTCACACTCAGTCCAACAGTTTCTATGAATTGAATCATGGGTATTCCCAACTTTTGGGCTAATATCTGCTTATCAGTGAGTACATATGGTGTTTGTTCCTTTGTGACTGAGTTACCTCACTCAGGATGATATTTTCAAGCTTCATCCATTTGCCTGCGAATTTCATGAAGTAATTGTTTTTAATAGCTGAGTATTATTCCATTGTGTAAATGTACCATATTTTCTGTATTCATTCCTCTGTGGAGGGACATCTGGGTTCTTTCTAGCTTCTGGCTATTATAAATATGGCTGCTGTGAACATAGTGGAGCATGTGTCCTTATTACATGTTGGAGCATCTTTTGGGTATATGCCCAGGAATGGTTTAGCTGGGTCCTCAGGTAGTATTATGTCCAATTTTCAGAGGGTCCACCAAACTGCTTTCCAGAGTGTTTCTACCAGCTTGTAATCCCACCAGCAATGGAGGAGTGTTCCTCTTTCTCCACATCCTCACCAGCATCTGCTATCAACTGAGTTTTTGATCCATTTTGATTGGTGTGAGGTGGAAACACAGGGTTGTTTTGACTTGCATTTCCCTGATGTCTAAGGATGTTGAACATTTTTTTTAGGTGCTTCTAAGCCCTTTGAGTTTCCTCAGTTGAGAATCCTCTGTTTAGCTCTGTTCCCCATTTTTTGATAGGATTATTTGGTTCTCAGGAGTCTAACTTCTGGAATTCTTTGTATATATTGGATACTAGCCCTCTATCAGATGTAGGATTGGTAAAGATATTTTCCCAATCTCTTGGTTGTTGTTTTTTCCTATTGACAGTGTCCTTTGCCTTACAGAAGCTTTGCAATTTTATGAGGTCCCACTTGTCCATTATTGATCTTAGAACATAAGCCACTGGTGATCTGTTCAGGAACTTTTCCCTTGTGCCCATGAGTTCGAGACTTTTCCCAACTTTCTCTTCTATTAGATTCAGTGTAGCTGGTTTTATACGGAGGTCCTTGATCTACTTGGACTTGAGCTTTGTACAGGGAGATAGGAATGGATTAATTCACATTCTTCTACATGTAGACCGCCAGTTGAACCAGCACCATTGGTTGAAGATGCTGTCTCTTTTCCACTGGATAGTTTTAGCTCCTTTGTCAAAGATCAAGTGACCATAAGTGTGTGGGTTCATTTCTGGTTCTTCAATTCTATTCCATTGATCTACCTGCCTGTCACTGTACAAACACCACGCAGTTTTATCACTACTGCTCTGTAGTACAGCTTGAGTTCAGGGATGCTTATTTCCTCAGAAGTTCTTTTATTGTTGAGAAGAGATTTTTCTATCCTGGGTTTTTGTTGTTGTTGTTTATGTTGTTGTTATTATTCCAAATGAATTTGAGAATTGCTCTTTCTAAGTCTATGAAGAATTCAGTTGGAATTTTGATGGGGATTGAATTGAATCTGTGGATTGCTTTTGGCAAGATGACCATTTTTACTACATTAATCCTGCCAATCCATGAGCATGGGAGATCTCTCCATTTTCTGAGGTCTTCTTCCATTTCTTTCTTCAGAGACTTGAAGTTCTTGTCATACAGATCTTTTACTTGTTTGGTTAGAGTCTCAACAAGATACTTTATATTGTTTGTGACAATTGTGAAGGGTGTCATTTCTCTATTTTCTTTCTCAGCCGTTTATCCTTTGAGTATAGAAAGGATACTGATTTGCTTGAGTTATATCTGGCCACTTTGCTGAAGTTGTTTATCAGCTGAAGCAGTTCTCTAGTGGAGTTTTTCGGTTTACTTAAGTATTACTATCATATAATCTGCAAATAGTGATATTTTGATTTTTTTCCTTTCCAATTTTATTTCTTTGCCCTCCTTTTGTTGTCTAATTGCTCTAGCTAGAACTTCCAGTAGTATATTGAACAGATAGAGACAAAGTGTGCAGCCTTGTGTAGTCCCTAATTTTAGTGGGAATGCTTGAAGTTTCTCTCCTTTTAGTTTGATGTTGGCTACTGGTTTGCTGTGTATTGCCTTCACTATGTATTTGTGTGGGCCTTGAATTCCTGATCTTTCCAAGACTTTGATTATGAAGGATTATTTAATTTTGTCAAATGCTTTTTCAGCATGTAATGAAATTACCATGTAGTTTTTTTGTTTTGTTTTTTGTTTTTGTTTTGTTTTTGTTTTTGTTTTGTTTTGTTTTTTGAGTTTGTTTATGTAGTGGATTGCATTGATGGATTTCTGGGAATTGAACCATCCTTACATCTTTGGGCTGAAGCCTACTTGATCATGGCAAATGATCATTTTGTTGTGTTCTTGGATTTGGTTTGTGAGAATTTTATTGAGTATTTTTGGATTGATATTCATAAGGGAAATTGGTCTGAAGTTTTCTTTCTTTGTTGGATCTTTGTGAGGTTTTGGTATCAGTGTAACTGTGACCTCATAGAATGAATTGGGTAGTGTTCCTTCTGTTTCTATTTTGTGGAATAGATTTAAGAGTATTGGTATGAGGTCTTCTTTGAAGGTGTGATAGAATCCTGCACTAAACCCATCTGGTCCTGGGCTTTTTTGGGGGGTGGGGTAGGGAATTTTTAATGAATGTTTCTATTTCTTTAGGCATTATGGGCCTGTTTAAATGGTTTATCTGATCTTAATTTAACTTTGGTATTTGGTATTTGTCTAGAAAACTGTCCATTTCATCCAGATTTTCTGGTTTTGTTGAATATAGGCGTTTGTCGTAGGATCTGATGATTTTTTGAATTTCCTCAGTTTCTGTTGTTATATCTCTTTTTTCATTTCTGATTTTGTTAATTTTGTTCCTATCTCTATGCTCTCCAGTTGGTATGACTAAGGGTTTATCTGTCTTGCTGATTTTCTCAATGAACAAGCTCCTGGTTTCATTGATTCTTTCTATAGTTCTTTTTGTTTCTACTTGGTTGATTTCAGCCCTGAGTTTGATTATCTTGAAATCTAGAAAATGTCCTGCCTTTTAAGAACATGATTGTGGTTTTCTTGGTTTAGTCATTTTTAGGGTATACTTGAATGTAGCTCAATATGATAAAGCCTAACACTACAGATCCACATTCCTCATATTTTGCCTCCGTTTCTTATGTCTGTTGAAAGAGCTATATTGACCTATCAGCACATGTACAAGGCTTTCCCCTTTGTTTTGTTAAAGATATTTTAAGTTTTATGGATATGTTGTATCTAATTTTATGAATATGAACGTGTGTGTGTGTGTGTGTGTGTGTGTGTGTGTGTGCGCGCGCGTGCTTTTGGAGGCAAGAAGAGAGTGTCTAATACCCTGGAGCTGGAGTTAGGCAGTCAAGATCTTCCCAATGTACATAGTAAGAATCACACTCAGGTCCTATCCAAAGTCAGTATGCACTCTTACCTACTGATGCTGCCTTCCAATTCCTTCTCTCTATCAATGCTTTATAGTTAGGCATAACATTCTATTCAATTGACATTCAACATATTTTAACTATGTTCCCATAGCCTCTTAACACCTTTCCTTTACTCTTTTAATGGCCTCTTCCAGACCCTTGCCTGTTTCTTTCCTGATTTCTTTTTCTTCTAGCCTCTAGCAACCTCCTACTTTTCTTTCCATTGAAGCTCAATGATTTATGGCAATGTTCACAAATATGGTGTTTGCTTACTTTTAGGAACATCTCTCCTACTCCTTATTAGACAAAAGTTGTGAGAAGGTAAATGCTACAGGGAGTAATCAGAGGTGGCTGAAATGCAGATGCCAAGAAGTAGAGAATATTTGAGGAGGTTCTGGTGGGAGGCAGTTCTAAGGAAGAGAACATGAAAAGAAAATATCAATGAACATAGAGGGAAGAAAATTTCTGAATTGGTAATAAGGCCTATAAAGCACTGTCCCTTTATTGCCTGATGAAACTCTGCTCCCCTGGTAAATCTGTGTGTGTGTGTGTGTGTGTGTGTGTGTGTGTGTGTGTGTTTTCTTTCTTATTTTTTAATACTTTATTTACATTTCAAATATTTCCCCCTTTACAGAACTCCTCTTTGGACCCTAACCTAGCTGATTGAAGCTCAGGATTCTATCTCTAGTCCTACTTTATAATAAACTGGAATCACTGTGGTTTGCACAAGTTACTGTATTCAAAAAATCTTGATAGTTGTACATTTCATTGAGTGGAAAAAAGCCCTTTGGAAGCTATGAGAGTAGCCTCTGAATATCTTCATTATCAACAAAACATCATGTGGATTGGTCCAATTTCCATTTCTGTAATAAAATATCTGAGATAATTAACTCTAAGGAAAAAGGATTGTTTCAAAAGTTTCAAGTGTGAAGACTCATGTGGTTTTTTTTCCTCTGTTTGACATGCTAAATTTGAACAATAAGTAGCCTGTGGCAGATCGAAATCTTACTTCATGATTAGTGATAATAGGAGGAAGAAAAAAAAGAGGCTAGGGTCCCAAAGTCCCCTTCATGGGCAGGACCCCTCACTTTCCCCCAACTGGACCTCTTTTTTCATAATCTAACTCCTAAGGCTTCCACCATACCCCATTACTGCCATCCTGGGAACCCTTAATAGTCATTTAGGAACATTCAAGATCCACACATCAAGGTGTCTACAAAGATCTCTCTTGAATGACTATAAAGAGTCAGAGTGAGAATGTGAGCATTATGATTTCTGAACTACAACAGGAATGCCACTTCAACCTTACTTGATAAAAATGTGTTTGTGCTTGAAAGTTCATTGGAAATCTTGTGCCATTATGAATAGAATTTATATCTGATTAGATACATTAAAGGGATTGTGATATAAAAAGAAAATATAGTGATAGAAAGAGAAAATGAGGACTCATGACTTTCAGATGGCAGAACTACACCCCAGAGTTACCCGTCCAAAGGGACACATCTCTAGGTTCAAGACTGACCATTTCTTCTTACCCTTAAGTGATTTCATTACACCTGGGAATGCCTTAAAGGCTGTGCAAATCTAAAGAATGGAAGTTGAATCAGAATCTAGTTTGTGTTGTTCTTACTAAGTCATCAAATAGCAAACATTGTGTCTCTCTTCTGTTATGTTTCTCCTGACATCTCTATCCTAGGCACAAAACTCTCTAAGATACCTCTTGTATATACTATCCCTTACTCTCTGCCTGGTACATGCAGGATGGGAGTTCCCCTGAGTTCACTTGCCAGTGTCTGGTCCATTTTTTCTATGTATCATCCTTCAGTCAAGTGAAATGCCTCTTGGGAGATTCCTTGGCCTAATTATCTGATATATATGGTTGTTTTTTACACTCTTCTCTATGACTCTCTTCATACTCGTCACTCACCCCAGTTATCCAGCACACATCTCCACAGTCAGATGGCTACATAAACTAAAATAGATCTTACCAGACATGTCATTAAAACAATCTTTTTTAGGAGTCTCTCATGTTGACTCCTGGGGCTAGACCATTTCTTTTGATGCTTGGAGTTTTCCTAAGTCTTGGAGTTTTCCCAGGTGTTGGAAATGTAATTTTCTTTAAAAAAAAAAAATTGTACTCAAGAAAGTCTTCTGAGGTGAGAATAAGGAAATGTAATTTGCTTTAGATTATTTTGAACTGGGTTGCAGAGTTAATGGCATTCACATCACAACAAAGGGAAGTGTTTTATTCTTTTCATTTTATTACAATTAGATTCTATTCTCATACAGTCTTTTCAATAGAATGAAAAGAGCCCTAAGAACAGGCACTAGATTCAGATACAGTCATTTACACACTCAGGAGTCCCATAAAAATACTAAGCCGAAAGCTATAATATATGCGCAGAGGACCTGGTTCATACCCGTGTAGGCCCCTGCTTGCTGCTTCAGTCTTTGTGAGTTCCTATCAGACTTGCTTAGTTGGTTTGGAGGGACTTGTTCTCCTGGTGTTCTCCATTCCCTGTGGCTCTTACATTCTTTCTACCTTCTTTTCTTCAGAGATTCTTGGGCTCTGAGGGGATGGGTTTGATGGAAACATTCCATTTAGACTCATAATATCTGGCTGTGGGTCTCTGCATCTGTTTTCATCTGCTTGAGAAATCCTCTCTGATTCTGATGATGACTGGATAAGGCACTGATCTATAAAGTAGGAGGCATTTTATTGAGACATAACTTTGTTGTTGTTGTTTTGTTTGTTTGTTTTAAGAACAGTAGTGTTTGATTTTACCCTAAGTTTCTGAGCTATCTTTCTAGTCTCTGGTTCTTGGTTACCCAAAAAGTGTTGGGTATGGGTTTCATCTCATGGAGTGGGCTTTAAGTCACATCAGACATTGGTTGGATGCACCCACAAATCCTGAGCCAACATTGACCTAGCATATCTTGAAGGCATGACAGATTGCAGGTCAAAGGACTGGGTTAGTATTACATTTTGGTGTTACAATGGTGTTTATATTTTAATGGCCTTCGGAATATCTTCTCACACTAAAGAGGCACTAGAAGATAGGGGTGAATAATCCATTTAGGCATCAGCTCAACTTCTCCAAGTTCAATGAATTGTGTGGATGCTGTCCTTGGCAGTGGGGCTCCACTGCCAGTTTTCAGAGAGCAACCAATTGTCTTAGCAGCCTGGGATATTTGGGGTTTTCCATGGGACCCCTTTAGCCAAAATCAATTGAATGTGAACCCATCATTCTACTGGAAACCTTGTTTGATGACAAAAGATAGCCAGTTGAGACTCCAAATCCTCCATTATTATGAGACATCTTAGTACCACATCCATATATTTTAGGAAGTTTTCACTTCACTAGGTTACCATATCATCCCTCAAATATAGCTGTCTCTCCCCACATTGTGTTTGTATTTGTCTTTTTCTTACTTATTTTCCTGGGTTCAAAGAACAATTTAATTTCCATAATGCTGTATTAATTCAAAGATAATGCAATGCTCTAAAGGCTATCAGGAAAATCAAAATGAAAATATCAGAGATTCAAACCAAATACTTTATTATCTCTAGAGTGAGACCAAGTTTCTTACAGTTGACACTTTGACTGAAATACTTGATTCTTGTTAGGTTTCCCTGTGCATTGTTGGATGGTGAGCATCCCTGGACTCTCCCCACTGGTATTGCTCCTTTCTCCAGCCTTATCTCATACTTTCTGAGCTCTTTACTATTTAAAAAAAAAAAAGTCCCTGGACAATGAAAAATGTCCTCTGAGGAATAAAAGTCACCTGCAATTGAGAATTCTTCATGTAGAATAAAGGAAAAAAGACCAGGGGTGGTATAAGACTTTGGGGTTTTTGTTAGTTGTTTTTGTTTTGTTTGTTTTTTCTATCACAAACAAGCTGAATGACTAGAGTTGTATGCTAGTTTTTGTCAAATTTGGCACAAGTTAAAGTATCTGAGAGGAGGGAATCTCAATGAAGAAAATGCCTTCATAAGATCAGACTGTAGGTGATTTTCTTAGGTGTAGGTGTAGGGGATTTTCTTAATTGGTGATTGATGTGGGAAGGCCTAGTGCATTATGGTTAGTGCAGTCCCTAGGTTGGTGGTCCTAGGTTTTATAAGAAAGCAGACTGAGCAACGGTCCTCTATGTCCTCTGCATCAACTCCTGCCTTCAGGTTACTGCACTACTTGAATTCCCCTCCTGACTTCCTCTGATGATGAACAGTAATATAAGCCAAATAAACCCTTCTCTCCCTAAGTTGCTTGATCATGGTGTTTCATTACATCAATAGTAACCCTAAATAATACAGTCACTTAATCCATTATCTATAGAGAGAAGAACTTTGCTTGAAAAGCCAAAGGCCATTGCCAACCCTAACATATTATTATTTAAAAGCCACATCATAGCTAGGTGGCGGTGGCACGTGCCTTTAATCCCAGCACTCAGGAGTTGGGGGCAGCATGCATATTTTTTAGTTTAGGCTAGCCTTGTCTACAGAGTGAGTTCCAGAACAGCCAGAGCTATTCAGAGAAATTCTATCTCAAGCAACACAAAACAAAACAAAAACAGTGCATTTTATATGTATATGACAATTTCAAAATGTAAAAATTATGAAAAGGATACTAGAAATAATACTTCATTGCTATGGAAAACAAATAATAAAACACCTCATAAGCTAATGATCCTTGATGCAAATAATTATTGTACATGTTAAAATTGCCTTGCTGCAGTGTAAAATGTGACAAAATATTATAAAACAATATATTAAAACTTAAAACATTAAAAAATTATTTGGACAAAAGAATTTATGGAGGATACATGGTACATGGCATGTGATGCTGGATAGTGTGAGACATAATGTGGGGCCCTTCTGAAGTGTTGTAGCAGTGTACTGTTAGTGAAGGGGTGTTAACATGGTTTTAGTCTGTAATTCATATATAGTTAGCAGTTCTCCTATTCTAAACAAACATTTTCTTTTTTTGCTGATATTTATTTTGCCTTTATTTAATTTTAATATATTAGTATGCATTGGGAATCTCTAAGGAGTAGCTCTGCTGTGCTCTCCATTTTACCCATAGAATACTGTTCTCATAAAGTATCTTAATATCCACTGATGTTATGTTGAGAAACGCTGAGGTAACGTCACAAGAAGTAGTAGTGTGTTATGTTTTTTCCTTACTCCTTTCCCCCAATTATTCATAAATTTATCAGTTATTACTTGTCTACTATATTATAGCAACGGGCTTGACTAAGAAGTTTGCAGAGTCTAGTAAACATCATTTCCAGACCTTGGCTCTAGGACTTTGTTTGTAGGCTATGTTGTCTTTCTGAATATAAACATTAACTTTTGCTAAGAGAGAGGACAGAGTGAAAAAGCAAGGAGCAAAAACGTTGAAGGGTTGCCTTAGGAGGAAAAGCTCCATTTGTACTGTAGGCAGCCTGAAGTCACTGGACATTTGAAGTGGATCTGCATTTCACAGCATTCAGGCCAGTGTGTACAGTTGAGCTTTAGTCAGCAGGTCTAAGCTAAGAAAATTGAAGCAGTGTTAGGAAAGAGAATTGTCTGGGAAGCATTTTAAAGCTAAAATTGGTAGGAGTTATTGAAGTTCCGATACAAAAGAGAAGAAGGAGGTGTGGAGGCCATGTGAGCAGGAGGATCTGTGCATTTATCCCATAGTCCCACAGGTTCTTTTTGAGCCCTAGGCTCTGTGCTGGGTAATGTCATGGGATTCACAGCTCTTTGAGTGGCATAGTAGAGACTGACATTCAAACAACATGGGGGTGGGTGGGAAGTGTGTTCATGAGCAGTGTGTGTGTGCCATCATTTGTCAGTTCACAGTGCCATAGAGACTCATTTCAGAGACACCATCCTGGCCAACAAGGCTTTCTGGAGAGAGTAAAACTTAAAGATAGTAATGCGTCTAGGAATTGGGTTGAGGTGGACAGGATATTTTCCAAGGAGAGAAAACAAAGCATTTGAAAGAACCAAAGAAGTGTGAGATGTAATTTCCTGTAATTTCCAAATCCATCTAATAATGAGCCTTGTTTTCATGAAGATATGCTGTAAAATAACCTAGAAAAAAAAGGCATAACCTGTTTTGTATGTTTTTCAAAATAAATAATTGAAAAACTGAGCAATACTTTTGGAAACTGCTCCAACATTGATGTTATCAGGATTCTCACTGATGAAATAAACAAAATTCTCATTGAAGGAATTGACCTGGTGGACAGAATCATTGCATACGTAATTGAATAGTTATAGACAGTCCTGAATGTATGTTTCCCCTTTGAATGTATCACATGAAGATTTGGAAAACCTTCTCAGAGAGTATAGGAGGTTGCTCTGCCTGGGTGGGAATATTTTTACTAACTTAGGCAGCTGTTTAAACTTTCATGAGCAGACCACTGCCTGGGCCACCAGGACTCCATAGCCAAGTAGCACTGGGAGAAAGCTAGCCTCCCAGGAGTGTGGAAATGGAATCCTTGGGACATAGGGACTGAGGAACAGCTAGGAGGAAAGAGCCTTCCAGTTTCCATCTGTGGCGGGAGACCTCTGCCTGGGCCACCAGGGCTCCATAGCCAAACAATGCTAGGAGAAAGCTAACCTCCCAGGAGAGTGGGCAAGCCTGTCTGCTCAGAGGGAGCCTTCTGGAATACCCAAGGTACAGGGACTGAGGAATGGGGTTCTGGTTTCTTTCGAGGGCTGGAGAGCAGATCCTATGACACAGGGCTCCATACTCAAATAGTGCCAGGGGAGAGCTGGTATACCAGAAGTGCTGACATACCTTCAAGCACAGGGAAGACCACCACTTCTTTTCAAATTCACTGGACCAAGAGGGACCCTTGCAGAGCCATCAGGACACAGGAAAAAAGGGACAGCTGGGGATTAGATACTTCTTGTTTCTGTCTGCACCCCAGAGCCGACCCTGCACCACAGCCCTACAAAGCCAAATTCCTCTCAAAGAGAACTGGTCTTCAAGGAGTATTGACACCTAGGCTTGCAGGAAAGACAAGCTACAGTGAGAGAGAGTAAGACCAGCTAACACCAGAGATAACCAGATGTCGAAAGGCAAGGACAAGAACACAAGGAACAGAAACCAAGGCTACTTGGCATCATCAGAATCCAGCTCTCCCACCACAGCAAGCCCTGGATACACCAACACACCAGAAAAGGAAGACTCAGACATAAAATCACATCTCAAGAGAATGATAGAAGATTTTAAGAAGGAAATAAATATCTCCCTTAGAGAAATACAAGAGAACACAGATAAACAACTAAAAGCCCTTAAAGAGAACACACAAAAATCCCTTAAAGAATTACAGGAAAACACAATGAAACAGGCAGAATTACAGGAAAACACAATCAAACAGATGAAAGAAATGAACAAAACCATCCAGGAACTAAAATAGAAATAGAAACAATAAAGAAATCACAAAGGGAGACAACCCTGGAGTTAGAAAACCTAGGAAAGAAATCAGGAGTCATAGATGCAAGCATCACCAACAGAATACAAGAGATGGAAGAGAGAATCTCAAGTGTGGAAGATACCACAGAAATGAGGGACACAACAGTCAAAGAAAACACAAAATGCAAAAAGCTCCTAACCCAAAACATCCAAGATATCCAGGATAAAATGAGAAGACAGAACCTGCGGTTAATAGGTACAAAAGAGAGTGAAGATTCCCAACTTAAAGGACCAGTAAATATCTTCAACAAAATTATAGAAGAAAACTTCCCTAACCTACAGAAAGAGATGAACATATGTATACAAGAAGCCTACAGAACTCCAAACAGACTGGACCAGAAAAGAAATTCCTCTTGTCACATTATAGTCAAAACACCATATACACAATATAAGGAAAGAATATTAAAAGCAGTAAGGGAAAAAGGGCAAGTAAACTTTCATGAGCAAAGTAATTATTACAAATTTCATGAACATTCTGGTTAGAATCTTTGTTCACATCATAACCTTGGGTTGGAAGATTTTAGGGGATAGGGTTAGAAAGATTTAAGCTGTCAAATCCATTCTTTCTTTTCTTTCTTGTAAACTTTTTATGGCTGAGAACCAGCCAATCTAAATCACAGGAGGAAAAAGACATGTGTGGCAAACACGAGACATTTCATTATTTACTTTTCAAATTTCTTATATGTGCTTGTGGCCCTGCATGCCTCTTGACAAAGCTAAAGCGCAAATGACAAAAGTTCCAGCTGTTTTAAGTGGATTGCCACCAAGGTAGGCAGAACAAACCCTGGGGACTACTCATTCCTGTATTCAAGTCATTCTGGTGTGTCAACTGGGACTTGTAAGCAGTGGGATGTGCTTGTTCCAAGGCAGCACACCTTGTCCTGATTAAAGATAAAATAATGTGATAAAAAACAGTTATAGAAGAAAACTAGTACAAATTCCCAGGAGTACTTAGCTCTGAAAGGTGACATTCTAAACTCTTTTCACATATTATCTCTTTAATAAGTAAATTTACTATTGCCATATAAAAGTCAAAGGAAACAAAGCTGCAAGGGATCACAGAGTTTACCATCTGACCAGCAGAGCTGGGATTTCAGTTCATGTCTGACCTATTCAATAACCTATGTTCTCAGCTGTTCTTCACTTTATACTTTTTAATTTTTTCTAGTTTGTAAGATACATATATCTAATGAATTCCCCCTGTTGTACACTGAATAAAGGAAAATGGAGGCAACCATCAGTATCAGAGGTAGAAAATGCTTATTGAATATGTGTGTATGCAGGGCATGAGGATTGGAATCATTCTGAGGCAGAAAAGGTAAAAGATCAATGAAAGTGTCCTTGTCTAGTAGTTGGTGGGTAATGTAGGCAGCAAGTTCTGGAATGAATTCAACCTCCTCTAGCCCTATGGTCTTGTAACACTGTATCCTGGCTGACTCAGTGCTGATTGCTGCATATTTTGTGATTTAAAATATTCTTTCATCTATATTTTCCTCAGTCCCTGAACAGAGTTGATTATTTATGGTCTTCACTTTAAGGAAAGTGAGCCAAAGACGATTCAGAATGGGATTAACAACTAAAGTCAGATCCGTACCCTGTAGTAGAAGAATTAAAAAACACACACACACACACACACACACACACCCTGGGGAACTTTGTGGAACTGGGGGTATCATATCATGTCTGAAGCCCTAGGTTTGATCCTCAGCATTGCATTAAAAATAAGAGTGGTGGTACTTGTAATCCTAGTATACAGGAGGGAGAAACAGGGGCTACTTGACAATTTTAAGGTCAGTCTGGGATACGGGAGACCTTAGCCCCAAAATGAAAACAGAGTGTGATTTTTCTATAACTTGACTCAGTCACTGCACATATCCTTGCAGTGTTATATGACATAGAATAAATACATTAAGAGTATCCAGAAATGCACCTAAAGTGTAGACATGTTAGTAAGAAAGTATAACATGACAGTGGTGTGATCAAAGTGATGCTGGACCCTTTGAATGTACCCATAGTGCTTTTTCCTCCTTCTGAGAGGCAGAATTGAGCTCTCCCTTACATGTGAAAAGGTGTTAGTGACTGGCTTCCAATGAATGAGATTGGGCAGAAGTCATTCACGGTGTCCATGACTTGAGCAGAAAAAGCAATGTGGCTTACAAGCAGTGCATTTTTCTCTATGCACATTCTGTTAGGACACTTGCTAAGGTAGATGCCAACTGCCATATTGAGAGGACTCTTAAATCAGAGATAGAGGTCTGTGTGCTAAGAAACTAAAGCCTTTTAGAAATATCATATATGAACTAAGAGCACAAGATACACACAAAAGAATAACTGTGTCTGAGTTGTCACAAAAGTTGAGTGGTAAAGATGAGAAATATGAGCAAGAGTTTAATGACTTGGTAAAACACTTACTGCAAGATGTCCTAGGCAATGAGGTGGCTGTGTGCACACATAGATGGACATGTTCAACAGCTAACCCAGAAAACTGCACAGTATAGGATAATAAAAAAAGTCACGCTGCTAAAATTGAACATGATTTTGAAGAATTCATCATGTTAGAATGTAACAACCACTGTTTATGTGATGATTTTGATCCATATGGATTGGTTTGGAAGATAGGAAATTGATTAAAACATTGTTGGAAATTGTTACTTCAAAGCCAAAACCCATAGAATGCTGTCATATGAGAAGTTAGGGCTATTCAGAACAATCACTTTTCTCTGGCTACTTCACTGTCTGGGTACATATTTTGAAAACTTTTGCTTAATGTGGAGCCAAGAAAATAACAAATGAGGAACACCTGGGTTTTCCCTGGCCCTCACTGCTCCAGTTCTGCTACAACAATCAGGTAGAAATTAACATTTTATAACCAATTAAATGTGTTCCTTGGCATCATGCTACCCATCTGAGTTTTTAGAAATAGAAATTCCAAGATCTACTTGTTATTCTATGCCATACCTTGTTCATTGATTGAACATAGAACGCTATGTATGTGTTTTCCAAAGTGATAAGCACATAAGCCAAATTTTGATATATACAGAAATCTCTAGGCATCCAGTTGCAAGCCTACAGTTTTTTAGAGGTAATGGCAGTTCCTGTTAATCACAGTAAGTAAGAGGGCTATGTAGGCCTTAAGAAATGTCTCAGCATTCAAGAGCTCATATTGCTTCTCTAGGAGATCCAAGTTTGGTTTCTCCCCAGCACCTGTATGTAACGGCTCACAACTGTCTGTAACGCCAGCTCCAGAGGACCTGACATTCTTTTCTGGCCTTTGTGGGCAGCCACAAATACACACACACACACACACACACACACACACACACACACACATACACAGAGAGAGACAGACAGACAGACAGACCGACAAATAATAAAGTAAATCCTTCGAAATATCCTTTGAAGAAGAGTTTTAGTATATTTTATAATTCTTATAACTTGATATTAGATGTATGATCAAACATGAATCTTTAAGTGAAAAATACACAAGTGTGTGTGTGTGTGTGTAAGTATACATATAGGTAAATATATAGAAATAGATAGCTAGATAGTAGATAGATAGATAGATAGATAGATAGATAGATAGATAATGGGTTTGGGGGTTTCGTGTTTGCCTTTTGGACTGTTTCTGTGTTTTATGATAATTGGGCAACTTTAAATGATAATCATTGGAAATCTCGGAGGTTAGCATAGTTCCCTCCTCACTCAAGAGCTGCTTTAGTACAGTTTTAATGAGCACTGTAGTTATGTGCCAAACATGCCACAATTGTTATATTGCTCACTAAGTTAAGCATAAATGGATAAATGAAGCATATTCTTATTCTGTGTACATTCTTGTTTCTTAATGTAAGATTAAACTTAATTTAATGTCATAGGAAATTTTAGCAGCATTTATGGGCAGTTAATGCATGTTCTTCCTTAGTCATGCTTCATCTCTTTGTAAAATTACAATATTTAATTACAAATTTATTCTAACCAGATTTATACAAAGCAATTTCTCCACCCCCCAATTGCTCATTTTCAAAATACAGTCCAAGAATGGAGTTTTGAGAAGGGAATTATGAGTACTTGTGAGAAAACTCCAACAAAACAAGAAACAAGTCTTATGGCCTCAGTTTCTTCAAAACATAGAATTGTTCTTAGAATGTGTGTTCATGCTCCTCCTAGGTGTAATTGATAGGAGTGAGTTTACTTCAGCTGTTCTTATTCATCTGTCTCTGTGGAAAACCATGGTTTTACCACATGTGTCTTATCCTTGTGATTGTACATCTCACTCATGTGATTCTTCTTAACCCTCAGAATTATAAATTGCCTGATGCTCTGAATAAAGTTGATTATTGCATGAGACTTAAGTACAGTGGTTCTCAACCTGTGGGTCATGACCACTTGGCAAAATTCTATGTCCCCAATTTTGTTTCTTTTATTTTTTTCTTCTTTTTTCTTTTCATTTATTTCTCTTTCATATAATACATCCTGAGCTCAGCCTGCCTTCCCTCCTTCTCTCTCGCTCAGATCCTCTGCTCCCCTATTTCCCTTCAGAAAAAATAGGCCTCCCTGTGATATCAACAGAATACTGCATAACAAGATGTAATCAGATTAGGCAACACCCTTATATTAAGACTGGACAAAGCAACTCAGCAGGAGGAAAGGGTTATAAAAGCAAGCAAGAGTCAGAGCCATCCTCATTCTCAGTTAGGAGTCCCACAAGAACATTGAGCTACACAGCCATATCATATAAACAGAGGGCCTAGTACAGATCCATGTAGGCTCTAGTCTTTTTGAGCCCATATGAGCTCTGCTTAGTTAAATCTGTGTGGGCTGTGTTCTTCTGGTGTCCTTGACCCTGTCTGGATCGTATAATCCTTCCTCCCTGTCTTCTGCAGGTTCTCATCACTTTGCCTAATGTTTGGCTATCAGTCCTTGAATCTGCTACCATCAAATACTGGAGGAATCCTGTCTAATGACCACTGGGTAGGGTCATCCATCTTCTGGTACCTGGTTATCTAAGCAGTGTCAGGCATGGGCTACCTCTCATGGCTTGGGTCTCAAGATCATTGGTTAGCCACTCCCACAAGCTCTGAGCCACCATTGTCCCAGCACACCTTGCAGGCAGGACAGGTTGTGGGTCAAAGGTTGTGGCAAGGTTGGTATCCAAGTCCCAACACTGGAAGCCTTGCCTGGTTATAGAAGATATCAAGTTCAGGTTCCATGTCCTCAATTACTAGGAGACCTCATTAGTGTCACACTCATAGGTTCTGTAGGTTTCCACTGGGTTTCCACATTGCCCTCCAGATAGCCACAATTCTAGTTGTTTCTCCCCATACTTTCTCCTTCCATCCTTCCCTCTACAACCTTGTCCCTCAGGTTCCAACCCCTACCCCCAGTCTACCTGCAAAATCTATTTTATTTTCCCTTACTAGGGAGATCTATGTGGCCACCCTTGAGACCTCCTTGTTACATAGCCTCTCTGGATCTATGGATTGTAGTATGTTTATCCTTTACTTAACATCTAATGTCCACTTATAACTGAGTACATATGTTTGTCTTTCTGAGTCTGTATTGTCTCACTCATGATGATTTTTTTCTAGTTTCATTCATTTGTCTACAAATTTTATGTCATTATTTTTAACAGCTGATTAATACTCCATTGGATAATGTGCCACATTCTCTTTGTCCATCCTTTGTTTGAGAGACATATAGGTTGCTTCCAGTTTCTGGCTATTATGGATAAAGCTGCTATGAACATAGTTGAGGTAGGATGGAGTACCCTTTGAGTATGTGCCCAAAGCTTAGGTCATGAGGTAGAACTATTCCTAGTTTTCTGAAGAACTGGGATGTTGATTTCCATAGTGATTGAATGAGTTTGCACTTCTAGCAGCAATAAAAGAGTGTTTTTCTTACTCTACATTATGAGCATGAGCTCACCAGCATGAGCTGTGACTTGTATTATTGATCTCATCCATTGTTTTGTCAATATCTTTTCAACATCTAATAAAATGATCATTTGGTTTATTTTGGTTTGGTTTGGTTTGGTTTCAGTTTGTTTATATGATGGATAACATGGACTGATTTTCATATGTCAAACTGTTCCTTTGTTTCTAGAACATTCCTTTTGTTTCTACTTTGTGGACTAATTTGAGGAATATTGGCATTGGCTCTTCTTTGAAACTCTGTCAGAATTCTGTGCTAAAACAACCTGGCCCTGGGCTTGTTGTTATTGTTGCTGTTTGGAAGACTTTTAATGGCTACTTCTATTTCCTTCTATTTTCTAAGTTGTTTGTTTGATCATGATTTAACTTGTGAAAGTAGTATCTATCAAGAAAATTATCCATTTATTTTATATTTTCCTGTGGGAACAAATGGCACAGCGGAGAGTGAGGTCCAGCATGTCCACTCTAAGCGCTCTCGGCTCCTGAGTGGGGCAGGAAGTTTGGCCAAGCCCTCTCACAGTCCACAGGACAGGTGAGGTCTATGTGAAGCCTAAAGGACACCGCCCGTGGATGGGGAAAGGGGCTGTTCCTGGGAACACTGCAGCTGACTCTGGAGTTCCCAGGCTCTGGGCATCGCAGACACCACCGGATGCCTCGGGAGAGCTGGGAACAAATGGGGTTGCAGATCGCAGCTCCTATCCCACCATGAGATCCAGTTGGCAGCTTGGGTGCCGGCTAGCTTCTTTAGCTTGGGTGGAAGTCTGCTGCGGCTGGAAATGCTGAGACAGCTTCCTTCGATGGGAGGTTAGATGTGCGGCCCATTAAGCGAAGGCTGGTTCCCACGGCAGATGAAGATGAATAGAGACAGCCCATAGTTCTGAGGCGTTTATTTTCATTGCGGAGAGTGGCTTGGGTGAGACCATACCCCAGGACCTCAGGGAGGGGCAAGGTTAAAACAGTAACTGGGAAGGGGCATAGCTAAGTCTCTAAGTGCCTCATTAACATGGGGATAGCTTGAGGCTGTGTGGCAGGGGGGGGGGTTGGGGATGTGACCCTTTTTTATTTGACTAAATGTCACAGACCTATGGAGAGATGTATGTATCCACCTGTTAGAAGCTGTATTCTAGGAGCTTTGGCAAATGTCTGCCATCCCTTATAGGCTGAAGACAGTCTATTGGGCCTGCAGCATTCAAACCTTAGCTCTACCAGAAAACAGACTTCTTATTACGGCCTGAAATTTTCCAATTTTGTGGAGTACAGATTTTTAAAGTATGACCTAATGATTATTTGGATTTTCTTGGTGTATGTTGTTATGTTCCCCTTTTCATTTCAGATTTTTAATTTGGATATCCTCTCTCCATCTTTTAGTTAGTTCAGAAAAGGATTTGTCTATCTTGTTAGCTTTCTCAAAGAACCAATTCTTTGTTTCATTGATTCTTTGTATTCTCTTTGTTTCTATTTTATTAATTTCAACTCTCAGTTTTATTATTTCTTGCCTTCTACTCTTCTTGGGTGTGTTTGCTAGAAAGCTTTCTAGAGAGTTCAGGTATACTGTTAAGCTACTAGTTTGAGATATCTTCAATTTTTTCATGTGGACTCTTAGTGCATTTAACTTTCCTCTTAGCACTGCTTTTATGGTGTTGTATAAGACTGGATATGTTGTGCATTCATTTTCATTGAATTATAGGAAGTTTGTTTGTTTGTTTGTTTGTTTATTTATGTCTTGACCCATTTTTCTTTTAGTACATGTTCAGTTTCCATGTATTTGTAAGTTTTCTGTTGTTGATGATATACAGCTTTAATCTCTGGTGGTCTGATAGGATGCAGAGAGTTATTTCAGTTTTCTTGTAGCTACTGAGATTTTCTTTGTGACTTGAGTATATGGTCAGTTTTGGAGAAAGTTCTGTGAGGTGCTGAGAAGAAAGTATGTTCTTCTGTGTTTGGTTGAAATGTTTTGTAGATATCTGTTAGGGCAAATTGGAGTCTGTTAACTCCAGTATTTCTCTGTTTAGTTTTCCTTTGGATAACTTATCCATTGATGAGAGTGGAGAATTCAGGTCTCCCACTATTATCCAGTGAGCGGAAATGTGTTATTTAATCTTTAGTAATGTTTCTTTTATAAATGTAAAATGTGTTTGCAGCATAGATGTTAAGAATTGAAACATCATCTTAGTAGATATTTTCCTTTGCTGAGTAGGAAATGTCCTCCCTTAACTCTTTCTTTCTTTCTTTCTTTCTTTCTTATTTTTAATTGATTTTGGTTTGAAGTCTATTTTGTTAGATATTAAAATGGCCTCATCACCTTGCTGGGTCTATTTGCTTGGAAAATCTTTTTTGATCCTTTTTTTATGTGGAAATGTCTATGTTTGATATTGAGGTATTTTTCTTGTATGCAACAGAAGGATGGATTCTGTTTTCCCATCCATTCTGTTAATCTGTATCTTTTTATTAGGTAATTGAGTTTATTGATAATGAAAGATATCAATGACCAATGTTTGTTAGTTACTGTTATTTCAGGTTTATTGTTGTTGTTGTTGGTGGTGGTGGTGGTGGTGTGTATTCTCTCTTTTTTGTTTATTCTGGTCTGAGATTATTTATCTTCTTTGTTTTCATGGATGCAATTAACCGTTGGATTAGAGTTTCCTTATGAGTATCTTCTGTAGAACTGGATGTGTAGATGGACATTTTATGAATTTGACTTTATCATGGAATATCTTCATCTACGGTGACTGAAAGTTTTGCTAGGTATAGTAGTCTGAGCTGGCATCTGTGGTCTCTTAAGAATCTGCAGGACATCTGTCCTGGCTCTTATAGATTTTAGGGTTTCCATTGAGAATGCAGGTGTAATTCTAATAGGCATATGTTATTTGCTATGTTTTTTATTTTTAATATTCTTTATTCTGTATGTTTACTGTTTGATTATTATGTGGCTGGTGGACTTTCTCTTCTGTTCCAATCTATCTGGTATTTTGTAAACTTCTTGTACCTTTATAAGCATCTCCTTCTTTAGATTAGAAAATTTTTCTTCTCTGATTTCATTGAAAATATTTTCTAGACCTCTGTGCTAGTATTCTTCTGCTGCTCTTCCTATTATTTTTAAGTCTGTGTCTTTTCATAATGTCTTAAATTTTCTGTATGTTTTCTTGTCAGGAATCTTTTAGATTTAGCATTTTCGTTGACCAATGCATCTATTTCTTCTATTGTATCTTTCATCACCTGAAATCCTCTTTTCCATCTATTGTATTCTGTTAGTAATGCTTGTGTGTCTGTAGTTCCTGTTTAAGTCACTTGACTTTCCATTTCCAGAATTCCCTCCTCAGTCTTTGTTTTCTTTATTGTTTCTATTTCCATTTTCAGGGTCTTAAACAGTTTTATTGGTTTCCTTTGACTGTTGTTTCTGTTTGTGTATCCTTGGCTTTCTTTAAGGGATTTACTAATTTCCTCCTCTTTTTTTTTGTCTTTTCCTTGATATCTTTAAGGGATTTATTCACTTTTTAAAGGATCTCTATCATCTTCATAAAGTTAGTGTTAAGGTCTTTTTCTCATGCGTCAGTCGTGTTTTAATACTCATGGCTTACAATAGTAGGATAGCTGGGTTCTGGTGTGACATACCGTCCTGACTGTTGTTAGTTGTATTCTAGGCATCTGGGTTTGGGGTGATTGTAAGTCTAGGTGCTGATTTTGGTGTTTGTCTTTGTTGGATGGGTGTTTTGTTCATTGGTTTCTGTTTCCTCTGTGGTCTTCAGGCCTTTGTGGCCTGTCATTGAGCAGGGGTTCTCCATCCAAGTTGGGGACTAGAGTTCTCATAGCTTGCATCACCAGCAAGGAGTCTCCCTCTGAGCTGGGGCCCAGAATATGGCAAAGAGGATGGGAAGTACATTGGGAATAGTGTCAGAAAGGGGGTACCAAGAGACTGGAGGAGGTCCATGGGTGGGCAACCTACCTGGATTTCCAGCAGGTGTGGCCTGTTGTTGGGCATCTCTATCTCTAAAATATTTACATTATGTTTCATAACAGCAGCAAAATAAGTTATGAATTAGCAACAAAAATAATTTATGCTTGGGTGTCAATACAACATGAGGAATTGTATTAAAGAGTTGCAGCATTAGGAAGGTCAAGAACTACTATTTTAGTCCACTTCACTTTTAGGCCCAGCTCTCCCAGGTTCACACTGCCAACTAGAGTAGCAACCAATTTATATCTTAAGACTCTTGAGTTCATAATGTAGAGCCCTATTTGATATATTTTATTTTGAATTTCTAAGAGGCTGGCCCATATTTGAAGGCACTAGAATAAGAGCAAGTCAAGGCACTATTCCCAGAGCTTTCTTCATCTTACAGTAGATAAGGTATCAACAACAGACAGGCCCATGAACTTTTCTGTTTGAATCTTTTCCACCTTTGTCTTGTATACCTCCCAACCAATATTCCTCAAATATGCTTCTATGTAGAAGTATAAAGTGTCAATGACTCCAAGTTTCCTAAAAGGTAATTGTTAATGTCCTTTCAACATTGGATCTTGTATTCACATCCTTGCATTGCAAAAAGTAATAGTGGCCAGATATTTTCTTCTAGTAACTCATATTCTAGAGACCCATAAAACTTCATTCCATGTGCTTGGTGTTATCTTTGTCTCTTTGCCTTTTCTGTACATATCTCACTTTCCTTAGTGAAATTTGACTAACTCCTTATTCATTTATTCATGAATTATTTCTATAATTTTAATTTGCTTAAAATGGTTTACCAAACACTAATAATATCTTGTCAATCATGATTCAAAGGCACGCTTAAATGTAAAAATCCTTAAGGAATGTTTGCTATCCACCCAGCCATGAGCAATGCTTCCCTTTTGCCAAAATCCATGCCTCATTTCTGAGTATGCACTACTCACTCAAAAGTGATTGACAACAGCAACAAAACAAAATGAGTGAATTAATAGATGAATAAATGTATGAATAAAAGAAAAGTCAGGTATTAAATATCACCAGAAGTTGTGAAACCTTTTCAACATAGTTTTTACAGCAGATCTTGCTAACAAAAAAATGTTATAGAACACCTGTGTCCTGACTTTTAGGTCATTGCTTTTATTGCTTCATATCACCACATCCTATCCCCTCTAAAAATGGCTATAAAAATCAATATTATACTCTCTCATTACTTTCCATTATAAAACATGGTGTTTTGAGGATATCATTAAATAGGAAGATTTTCAGTTTAGTAGTGAGTAAAAGTCATCAAAATAGTTCTTGTGAAAATCACTTCTATTTACCATATCTTAGGGAATTTATTGTTAAATCCTCACTTAACCTCTCAAATAACTGCATTATCATACAATTTTATTGATCTTATAGATAAGAAGTATAAAGCTTAAAGAGATTACATAATGTGTCCATCCCCATAGAACTAGTGCATGGGGATTTAGCAGATCTAGCCTTACTTAGTCTCTGAAACCCATGAGTTTACCCTTTATGTTTGTCTCTACCTACATATGACTTTGAGGTCTGTGGAGGTGCTGAGGCACTGAACATAATTTTCATTTACATAGTTGTTTCTGCATTACCTCTGTGAAAGAAAAGTAAAATTCAATATTTGAATTTTAATGTTTATTTATTTTATTATACATATGAGAATTTTATTTTCTGTATGTTTTCTGTGCACTCTGTATATACAGTATTTGTGGAAACCAGAGAAGGATGGTTGGATCCCCTGGAACTGAAGTTACAGATGGTTGCTAGCATCCATATGGGTGCTGGAAACTGAGCTCAGGTCCTTCTGGAATAGCAGGTAGTGCTCTTAACCAGAGAGCCCTCTCTCCAACCTTGCATCCTCCATGTTTGCTCTTTTGTTTGTTTATTTTCTGCTGGAAAAAGTATTGAAGTAACAGGAGGGCATTTCAAAAATTATATGGCTTTGGTATAAAGTTTGTTTTAATCTGTACATGACCCTCCTTCTGGAGACAAAATCATTTTTAATTCTATATTTTAGTAGAAACTTACAGGAAAGAAATTGTATAAGTCCTAAAACAAAGAAATTAGAGCATGAGAAAGATGTCTTTATCCATATTCTTTCCTTTGGACATGGCTTCTCTCCATACATTTGTGTTTTAATGGCTCGTGTGAAGTTCTAGAATTGTGACCAGAGACAAGAATAGATAGAGGGGGCTAGAGTTTAGTCACCCATGGGAATGCACTATGGTATATTAGGATTTCAGTCACAGGTTCTTTTTTTTTTAATGAAAAATGAGGTTGATTAAGGATTTGTTGAAATATTATTTTTGGTTAGTTTTGGCCAGGTGTTGAATATTAGTCACTGCCTTTAAGAACTAGGAGTTTTAGGAGGAAAACATACTTGTCTTAAAGAAGTAAAGGCAAAAATGGACTTCCCACGGAGGAGATAGAAAATGCATAATTCGAGGTCCTTGAAAAAATTCAGTCATGGAAATGATGAATTAGCCAAAAGCACTTAAGAAGTTATAGGTCTATTGTTGATTTTTTAAAATACTGCAGTTAAAATCCATAGTACTTCACTCTTTAATATCATTGATACTAAAGATACTCAGACCTCTTATTGGGATGAGCCTGGAAGCACATGTGGATGGAATATAAAGATTGACAGTTCAGAAAGTTACCAGTAGTCCAGCTCTTCACAGTCAAGTCCTTCTAATGAACAGTTACAGTTAGGTTCTAGCATATTAATTAATGCCCCACTATCAGTGGAAAGGACATAAAAAAGCAACAGAATTTACTAGATTTGATAAGAAGATTGCAGAGAATTATAAATGAGATTTCTAGGAAGTCTCTGTGTGCAAGAACCTAATACCAAGATTTTATATATTCTAGTGAGTGAAAGGTTATGGCTAAGTTAAGGTGCTGTAATATAAAAAGTAATCATGTTGCTAGCAGGCTCAGGATTGGGAGGAAGTGATCATGAAGTTTGTGTCATGCATGTGCCTTTGATCTTGAACAAAGTAGCCTGATTAGAGTATCAGAAACCTTAACTATAGGTCATAGCCACTTAATATATGACTTTGTGGTATATTACTTCAAGTTGGAAATTTTTCCATTTATTCTCAGTTGTGCAGGACATAGATTGTTTGGAGTTTGGAATATGGTTCTACATAGGAACCTGGAAGTGAGTCTTTATTTCACTCCTGCATTAGATCTGGAAGAACAAGATATGAGAGCAAGAAGTCAGCTTGGGAGACACAGGATGACAGAGATGAGGCTTCATTTCCTGGGGACTTTGGACCAGACCATAGACACAGTGTTGTGGGTTTGGTCTAATGCTGCTTATATCATGTTAATTTGGGTCCCCAAGATTGCATGAGAATTCACATGTTCATAAGACCTTGAGGGAACCCTGCCCCCAGTTGGTTTTCATTGGTAAATAAAGTTGCTGGCAGCCAATGGTTGGGACACTTCTTAACCTCCACATGGCCAATCCAACTCCCTCCAATATTTCTGAATTATTACCCATTAAATCTATATTCCATCTTTGCTGCCCTGGACCTCCTGGGGACACTCTTCCCCAGCTCCTACATGATGACTATGTGTTCTCTCACACACCTTCTCAGGCATGGCATCTTTGTTCTCCTTCTCCTGGTATGGTGGATCTTCTTCCCCTTTCTTCCTTCCTCAGTTCTTTGCCAGGGAATCTTAAAAGACCCGCCTCTGTCTGCCCTGTCTAGCCATTGTCTGCCAGCAACTTTATTTACCCACCAAAACCAACTGGGGCAAGGTTACCTCAGTTTCTTATGTACAGATATGCAGATTTGCATGCAGTTTGGGAGACCCAAATTAACATAATAAAAGCAGCATTAGACCAAATGCACATTTCCCCCTTTTTGTCCAGTTAAAAAAGGCCCTTTTCTCTCAGATATAAATTAAGCACAATTATAACACTTGTGCAAATTATAATATATGATATACTTATAATGCCCAGTCTATCAGTTTTGTCAATTTAGATATAGTACTCTATCATCAATCCTAACATAAAGATTTTATAATTCTATGCTTGAATTATGTTTTGATTTTAATTTGCATTACCATCTGAAAACCATCCCTTCAAATCTAGAGCATCTTCCTTAATGTTAAACAACTTAAGTCTAATTATGATAATATAACTAGTCTTCAACCCCATCAAAGATCTGAGAATGAATTAAATATTACCTGAATAAATAAGAAGCTCAAAAACATAGCTTCCAAAACTTAAAACAATTTGTAAAGACAGCTGACTGCCTAGATAGTCCTCTATAGTCCTCAGAACATTGGAGCATCTGTCTTCAGCCTTCTGGCCCAGAACCATCTGACAGACTTTAAGTGAAGCAGGAATTATGAAAGGTTAGCTTACCTTGTATTGGTAGAGCTAAGCTGCCAACTATACCACATAATGTGTCCTTTCCTGGACATTATTTTTTGTCTGAAGATGAATTAGGGCAATGCTTGCCCAGTGGCTACCTTGCCACAACTGAAGCAACTCCATATGGAGATAAGAATGCTCAATATCTTCTTTGAAGTGTGAACAGGGTACTGTCAAGAGCAGACATGTCTCTTAGTCACAAGATCAATGAATAATGAAATGATTTTAAATGCCATATTTTGAGAATCTCTGATGCTTTTGAAGACTATCTATATATAGTATATCTGTACTGTTAAACCTTGACTACTCTTAGCTATTTACTATTTGAATAATATTGAAAACACTTTATTGTAAATAAATCAGAATCTAATATTACCAAGAGATTATCTGACCATTAATTTGCATTACTTAATCATCCTAAACAGTTTGTAATAGGGGCTATTAGAAGGACTGGATCTAAACCTTATATTTTTGAATGAGTTTCATAACACAATGCCTATCTAAGAGTAACAAAATTAATGTTAAATTTGTACAAAAATTAAAAGATTTATACCAATTAAAACTTTAAACCTGTATTAATATATAAATTCTGTACCAATGTAAGAAACTATAACTCTAATTCACATCAAAATTTAGAGATTTTTTACCAACGTAAAATTATGGCTATAAAATGTTTGGTATATGAGTAAATTTAATAATCTATCCCATATATCTAATTTTTTACATTATTACTCTATCTTTTTCTTTTCCACCCTTTCCCCTTACCTAAGGGAAAAAAAATAGAGAAGAAGAAAGGAAAGACAGAAATCCCCAAGTCTAAGTTCTCTATTTAGTTTACCCCGTCCAAACTTATGACCATTTCCAAATTATCCCTTATATAATGACAACCTATGTGCAATTTGTAAAATAACCATAAACAGACACCCAAAACCAAGGAATAGGGATGAAAACTCTCCATGACATTTTTCCTGAGGAATACGGGCAATGAATTATTTTTTAAAGGGTGGGAGGAGTATGAAAATTGGAAAAGTTTGTTAAACTTAAGAAAGCTGGTTTTCACATTTGTTATCTAGTCTCTGAATGCTTAGAAAGTTCAGAGTTCGACTGAAGTTCTGACTAGATCTGTCTGAAAAACTTGATGGATTGACTTCATTGGGAATCAGAAGCTATTCCTGAAGCTGCTCTGGGTGCAAGGCTCTGGAAAGAGCATCAGGAGAGGCAGAATCAGGCAGGGAGCTGAAACAGCAGGTCTTTTCAGCATCCCTGAAGATGAATCTTGTCATAGCTGCCTCTTGGTGTTTCATTCTGCAATAGATGAATCTTACAACCAAATTTTTAGTTCTATAAAGATATTTGTATGGATTGTGCAAGGTGCACAAATCAGTTAAGGATGATTTTTTGCTCCTTGTTTGAGCAGGTGAAAGACAACTGTCTTTTTTATGAGTTAATTTGATCAATAACTAATTTTAACAAATCTTCATTCATGCCATGTGAAGGCTGGCACGATGATTCTTAAGGATTCCATAACCAACAAGATTTATAGGCTAATTTTAACTGAAGTTTTGGCTAGAGGCATTTTAATGACTAAGCTAGTTTCAGGGCTGTTTTCATGTGGAGAGATCAGCATAACATGTTACCTGTCCTATTTGGTCTTCTTAATTTTTTCTTTTCTATCTGTAGCTAAGATCTTCAGGTGGAGTCTTCCCATACCATATCTGATCCTTGTCACTTTGGAAAAGGTCCAACGCCTTTTCTTCTTTCCTGTTAATGCAAACACAGAGTCTTTCTCCCAAAGTAGCATGTCCTTGATCCAGCAACCAGAAACCATCAGATTCAAATTAGCAGCATCTTTTTTTCTTTAGGACTGCTCTATTTTGACCTCCCCCTCACAGAGGATTTGTAAAACCATAACCATCAAACTTACAACCACCTGCATTTTGATAATTAAAACAATTCAAAGCAATTAAAGCAATCTTAAACAATTATTATCATCTGTTGAGAAAGGGCTCCTTCCCCATCTCCTGCCTTTGTGTACCCACCCACCCACCCCCTTTTGAGATCAAGAGACTAAATTTATTTTATCTGTCTGAGAGAGTGCTCCTTCCCCATCTTCTGCCTTTGTTTCTACATGAGATGATAGTACCACTATTAACAAAAAAGTATTGAAATATATGGTTTGGAGTAGAATATGATCAAAAGAACAGACACTTAGCTGTAACTGTGCTAAAGTTATGTTACCAGAGGATAATCACATTCTGCTGGCCATGCATAGAAAAATCTTGGTGTGTTCCCCAGTACTAGAAATGTTAGAAATGTGTAAGCTTGGAGCACTTAATTTTCGGCAGAATTAATGACAGATGGGTAAGTAAAAAAAAAAAAAAAAAAGCAAATAAACACACAGATTATAGATAGGTGAATATGGTGTTTGAAGTTGGTTGCTGCTAACAGTGCCTAGTCAGTATTCCTTTTGCTTAGTAATGTTATTTCCTCATGTAATAATGGATAATGGGAGTTTTATACTTATCAGTGTGCCAAAGGGCTGATAGCTGTCTCAAAAAACAAAAAAAAAAGAGTTATTTTTATATTACAAGCATTACTGCTGTTCTTAGAATCATGGAATCTCAAGGTTTATTTGGAACTTAATTTTATCTCAGTTTTTTTTTTCTATACTCAGGTTTTATTTTACATGTCAGTTCTCTTAGCATCACTTTCTAGAAAAAAATGGCTTCACCTAAGAAGTAAAATCTTTCTTCTATGTTGACAATCTCTAGTTATTTCTAGATCTACACATGACATGAAAGAAAAGGCCCAGTGACTGCTCCAATTTTTTCTTTATTTCCTCAGTGGTTCCTTGTGGAGGGAGAGACTTACTGGTAGAATTACATACACTTAGCAGATACCTCTAAAGTAATTCCTCAAAATGCTGAATCAACAACAACAACAATACACTCATCCACAGGAACATGCTTGCCTGGTCTACATCCAGTGGTTGGCTCTTATATGTTATCTTAGTATAATTCCACACAACTCTAATTAGTCATGTTAGTATTAGGATTGCCTAGCTCGGGAAGGCCATTGTCTGGCTGCATTGCAATTTAACTCCAGCTTCTTCTCCTTGTCTCTTTCCACTCCCCTTCATCTCAAGGGTATTAGCTTTTAAAGATTATTTTATTTTTGAAATTATAATAGAATTACATCATGTGTGTATGTGTGTGTGCACATTTGTGTAGCAACTAATGACAAAAGCAAATGAATTTGAAAAGAGCAAGAGGGGTATCTGAGAAGGTTTGTAGAAAGGAAGGAGAAGGAGAAATTATTTGGTACAAATTCTGGTACAGAGTCTGCTTTCTTCAGGGCCTAGCCATTAATTTGATCACATTTCTTGTGAATCATTCTAGTTTATTTATGCACTCAGACAATTTCACAGGGCTTCGGAAGTGGATGAATACCTAACTATAATCTTCAATAGAATCATAATGCATCTGGATTGTAAGACTGTTCTAAGTCTTATTGATGTATGAAGCTCATATACTAGGGAAAGTTTTCCATGGGAGTTTCTTAGCTTAGGTTCCTTTCTAAAAGCAGTCTGAGATAAGGATTGACATGTAATTTATTGGGGGAAATTATATCAAAAAACAGAAGTAGGTAGATTTGGAAAAGAAAAGAAAGGAAAACAATCGCTGGCCAAAATGACTTATTAGGTAAAGACACTTGTTACCAAATGTAATGACCAAAGTTTAATCTTAAGGACCTACGTGACTATTGCAAGTTGTTATCTTACCTACCTATACATACCCCACTAGAGTTCTTTTAAGACCCTCATGTATAATTGTTTGCTAGAGTATAGTGTTTAGTCTCCAGCTCTTGATTCCACCTGACCAAGCATTATGCCCTGGGTATCAATTCCATTGTACCTTCAGGTGTATCCATGAGTCAAAACAACTGTAGGTGCCTGGGAGACTTTTAACAGAAACGCACACAAACATCTAGGCAGAAAATGGGAAATAGCAGATGAAGCTGAGCAAAGTACATCACATGACCTCTCTGCACAAACCCTTACTGCAGCAATGATGAAAATAATACTTGCAACTGATTCCCTGCACACAAAAAACTGACATAAGTAGAAAGCCAAGGATCTGTGGTGGGATACCTCTGCCTCAGCCACCAAGGCTCCATAGCCAAATAGTGCTGAGAAAAAGATAGTCTCCCAGGAGTGTGGAAGAGCTCTTGAGAGAGGATAAGAGGACTAAAACTGCTAAGCAGGACTTGCCCAGAATCCTTGGGACACAAGGACTGAGGAACAGTCAGGAGGAAGTAGCCTTACAGTTTCCATCTGTGGTGGGAGACCTCTGGCTGGGCCACTAGGGCTCCATAGCCAAATAGTGCTGGTAGAAAAATAAACTCCCAGGAGTATGGGCAAGCCTGTCTGCTCAGAGGGACCCACCTGGAATACCCAGCACACAGAGACTGAGGAGCAGGCTTCTGGTTTCCTTTGGTGGCTGGAAAGCAGATCTCATGACACAGGATTCCATACTCAAATAGTGCTCGGAGAGAGCTAGTATACCAGGAGTGCTGAGACACCTTCAAGCACAGGCAAGACCATCACTTCTTTTCAATTCACTGGACCAAAAGGGACCCTTGAAGAGCCTTCAGGACACAGGAAACAAGGGACAGCTGGGGATTAGACCATTCTTGTTTCAGTATGCATCCCAGAACTGACCCTGCATCACAGCTCTCCCAACCCAGATTCCTCTCAGAGAGAACTGGTCTTCAAGGAGTATTGACACCAAGGCTTGCAGGAAAGACAAGCCACAGTCAGAGAGAGTAAGATCAGCTAACACCAGAGATAGCCAGATGGCGAAAGGCAAGGGCAAGAACACAAGGAACAGAAACCAACACTACTTGGCATCATCAGAACCCAGCTCTCCCACCACAGCCAGCCCTGGATACCCCAACACACCAGAAAAGGAAGACTCAGACTTAAAATCACTTATCAAGAGGATGATAGAAGACTGTAAAAGGAAATATATAGCTCCCTTAAAGAAATACAAGAGAACACAGGTAAACAACTGGAAGCCCTTAAAGAGGACACACAAAAATCCCTTAAAGAATTATAGGAAAACACAATCAAACAGATGAAGGAAATGAACAAAACCATCCAGGAACTAAAAACAGAAATAGAAACAATAAAGAAATCACAAAGAGAGACAACCCTGGAGTTAGAAAACCTATGAAAGAAACCAGGAGTCATAGATGCAAGCATCCCCAACAGAATTCAAGAGATGGAAGAGAGCATCTCAGATATGGAAGATAACATAGAAAACATGGACACAACAGTCAAAGAAAACACAAAATGCAAAAATATCCTTAGCCAAATTATCCAGGATATCCAGGATACAATGAGAAGACAGAACCTGAGGATAATAAGTGTAGAAGAGAATAAAGATTCCCATCTTAAAGGACCAGTAAATGTCTTCAACAAAAAGTTAGAAGAAAACGTCCCTAACCTGAAGAAAGAGATGAACATAAATATACAAGAAGCCTATAGAACTCCAAATAGACTGGACCAGAAAAGAAATTACTCCCATCACATTATAGTCAAAACAGCAAATACACAAAATAAGGAAAGAATATTAAAAGAAGTAAGGGAAAATGGGCAAGAAACATGTAAAGGCAGTCGTATCAGAATTACACCAGACTTCTCACCAGAGATTATGAAAGCTAGAAGATCCTGGGCAGATCTCATACAGACTCTAAGAGAACACAAATGCCAGCCCAGACTGCTGTACCCAGCAAAACTCTCAATAATCATAGATGGTGAAACCAAAATATTCTATGACAAATTCAAATTTGCACAGTATGTTTCTGCTAACCAACCCAGCCCTACACAGGATAATAGATGGAAAACACCAAAACAAAGAGGGAAACTACACCCAAGAAAAAGCAAGAAAGTAATCTTTCAAAAAACTCAAAAGAAGATAGCCACACAAACATAAAAACATGATCGAAAATAACAGGAAACAACAATCACTATTCTTTAATATCTCTTAACATCAATGGAATCAATTTCCCAATAAAAAGACATAGACTGACAGACTGGATACATAAACAGGACCCAGCATTTTGCTGCATCCAGGAAACGTACCTCTGTGTTAAAGACAAACACTACCTCAGAGTAAAGGGCTAGAAAACAATTTTCCGGTTAATGGCCCCAAGAACCAGTCTGGAGTAGCCATTCTAATATAGGATAAAATTGACTTTAACCAA
This sequence comes from Rhynchomys soricoides, assembly GCA_019843965.1. Classification (NCBI taxonomy): domain Eukaryota; kingdom Metazoa; phylum Chordata; class Mammalia; order Rodentia; family Muridae; genus Rhynchomys; species Rhynchomys soricoides. The sequence goes on along the minus strand of JADRCH010000007.1, from coordinate 25,821,220 downwards.
AAGTCATCAAAAAAGATAAGGAAAGGGACTTCATACTCATCAAAGGAAAAATCTACCAAGAGAACTCACAATTTTGAACATCTATGCCCCGAATGCAAGGACTCCCACATTCATAAAAGAAACTGTAATAATGCTCAAAGCACATATTGCACATCACACAATAATAGTGGGAGACTTCAAACTTTAGTTTGGAAACACAAACTAAACAGGGACACAGTGAAACTAACAGATGTTATGATCCAAATGGATTTGACAGATATCTATAGAACATTTAATCCTAAATCAAAGCCCACATACAACTGGAAGCTGAACAATTCTCTGCTCAATGATAACATGGTCAAGGAAGAAATAAAGAAGGAAATTAAAGACTTCCTAGTATTTAATGAAAATGAAAGTAAAACATACCCAAACCTATGGTACACAACGAAAGCATGATTAAGAGGAAATCCCATAGCTCTGAATGCCTCCAAAAAGAAACTAGAATGAGAATATACTAGCAGCTTAACTGCACACCTGAAAGCTCTAGAACAAAAAGAAGCTAATACTCCCAAGAAGAGTAGAAGGCAGGAAATAATCAAATTAAGGGCTGAAATCAACCAAGTAGGAACTAAAAGAACTGTACAAAAAAAATCAACAAAACCAGCTGGTTCTTTGAGAAAATCAACAAAATAGATAAACACTTATCCAGACTAACCAGAGGGCACAGAGACAGTATCCAAATTAACAAAATTAGAAATGAAAAGGAAGATATAACAACAGATTCTGAGGAAATTAAAAAAAAAAACATCAGATCCTACTACAAAAGCCTATACACACCAAAATTGGAAAATCTGGAGGAAATGGACAAGTTTCTAGACAGATACCCAGTACCAAATTTAAGTCAGGATTAGATAAACCATCTGAACAGTCCCATAACCCCTAAAGAAGTAGAAGCAGTCATTAAAAGTCTCCCAACCAAAAAAAGCCCAGGACCAGATGGGTTCAGTGAAGAATTTTATCAGACCTTCAAAGAAGACCTAAATCCAATAGTCTTCAATCTATTCCACAAAATAGAAACATAAGGAACACTACCCAATTCATTCTATGAGGCCACAGTTACACTGATACCAAACCTCACAAAGACCCAACAATAAATGAAACATCAGGCCAATTTCCTTTATGAATACAATGAAAAAAATACACAATAAAATTCCCATAAACCGAATCCAAGATCAAATCAAAATGATCATTCACCATGTTCAATTAGGCTTCATCCCTGGGATGCAGGGATAGTTCAATACCTGAAAATCCATCAATGCAATCCACTACATAAACAAACTCAAAAAAATAAAGAAAACTACATGGTCATTTCCTTAGATGCTGAAAAAGAATTTTACAAAAGTCAACATCTGTTCATGATAAAAGTTTTGGAAAGATCAGGAATTCAAAGAGCATACCTAAACAAACTGAAAGCAATAGCAAACCAATGGCCAACATCAAACTAAATGCAGGGAAACTCAAAACAATCCCACTAAAATCAGGGACTAGGCAATATTGCTTTCTCTCTCCCTATCTATTCAATATAGTATTTGAAGTTCTAGCTAGAGCAATTAGGCAACAGAAGGAGGTCAAAGGGATACAAATTGGAAAAGAAGAAATCAAAATATCACTATTGGCAGATGACATGATGGTACACTTAAGTGACCTGAAAAACTCCACCAGAGATCTGCTACAGCTGATAAACAACTTCAGCAAAGTGGCCGGATATAAAATTTACTCAAACAAATCAGTAGCCTTCCTATACTCGAAGGATAAACAGGCTGAGAAAGAAATTAGGGAAATGACACCCTTCACAATTGTCATAAACAATATAAAATATCTTGGTGTGACTCTAACCAAACAAGTGAAAGATCTGTATGACAAGAACTTCAAGTCTCTGAAGAAAGAAATCGAAGAAAACCTCATAAGATGCTCATGGATTGGCAGGATTAATATTCTTGAAATGGCCATCTTGCCAAAAGCAATCTATAGATTCAATATAATCCCCATCAATATTCCAACTTAATTCTTCATAGACTTAGAAGAGCAATTCTCAAATTCATATGGAATAACAAAAAACCCAGGATAGCAAAAACTATTCTTAACAATAAAAGGACTTCTGGGGAAGTCAGCCTCCCTCACCTCAAGCTATATTACAGAGCAGTAGTGATAAAAACTACATGGTATTGGTACAGTGACAGGCAGGTAGATCAATGGAATAGAATTGAAGGCCCAGAAATGAACCCACACACTTATGGTCACTTGATCTTTGACAAAGGAGCTAAACCCATACATACAGTGGAAAAAATACAGCATCTTCAACAAATGGTGCTGGTTCAACTGTAGGTCTGCATATAGAAGATTGTGAATTGATCCATTCCTATTGCCCTGTACAAAGCTCAAGTCCAACTGGATCAAGGACCTCCATATAAAACCAGATACACTGAATCTAATAGAAGAGAAAGTGGGGGAAAATCTCGAACACATGGGCACAGGAGTAAAGTTTCTGAACAGAACGAAAATGGCTTCTGCTCTAAAGTCAAGAATCAACAAATGGGACCACATAAAATTACAAAGCTTCTATAAGGTAAATGACACTGTAAATAGGACAAAATGGCAACCTACAGATTGGGAAAAGATCTTTACCAATTGTACATCCGATAGAGGGCTAATATCTAATAAATAGAATGAACTCAATAAGCTAGACTCCTGAGATCCAACAAAAAAATAGGGTACAGAACTAAACAGAGAATTCTCAATTGAGGAAACTTGTAGGGCTAAGAAGCACCTAAAGAAATGTTCAACATCCTTAGTCATCAGGGAAATGCAAATGAAAACAACCCTGAGATTCAACCTCACACCAGTCAGAATGGCTAAGATCAAAAACTCAGGTGACAGCAGATATTGGTGAGGATGTGGAGAAAAAGGAACACTCCTCCATTGCTGGTGGAAATGCAAGCTTATACAACCTCTCTGGAAATTAGTTTAGTGGACCCTCAGAAAAATGAACATAATACTACCTGAGGACCCAGCTATTCCACTCCTGGGCATATACCCAGAAGATGTTCCAACATGTAATAAAGACACATGCTCCACTATGTTCATAGCAGCTATATTTATAATAGCCAGAAACAGGAAACAACCCAGATGTCCCTCAACAAAAGAATGGATACAGAAAATGTGGTACATTTACACAATGAATACTACCCAGCTATTAAAAACAATGACTTCATGAAATTTGCAGGCAAATGGATGGACCTTGAAAATACCATCCTGAGAGAGGTAACTCAGTCACAGAAGAATGAACATGGTATGTACTCACTGATAAGGGGTTATTAGCCCAAATGTTTGGAATACTCAAGAGTCACTTCATAACAACCATAGGGCTGAGTGTGAGGTCCCAGATGGAGGAGTTGGAGAAGGGACTGAAAGAGCTGAGGGAGTTGTCAGCCCCATGGAGGGAGCATCAGTATCCACTGTCTTGACCCCTAGATGCTCCCTGCGACTGGATCACCAACCAAAGAATACACATGGAGGGACCCATGGTGCTGGTAACATATGTGGCAGAGGACGGTCTTGTTATCCATCAGGGAGAGGAGAGGACCTTTTGCTGAAGGGTGTTAGATGCCCCAATACAGGAGAATGCCAAGGAGAGAAGACGAGAGTGCGTGGGTGAGTGGTTGGGGGAATTCTCCCATAGAGTCAGGGGGAAGGGGAGGGAATAGGGATGTTCCAAAGGGGAGATTTGGAGGGGAAACATTTAAAATATAAATAAAGTATCAAAAAAAAAAAAAGAACCAGGAATGAACACACACACACACACACACACACACACACACACACACACACACACAAGTAGAAAGCCATGAATATAGAATTGCTCTTTCCAGGCCTCTTCCAAAAGAGTAAAGTGCCTTAAAGTGGATTACTCATTCTATATTTGTCTGAACATTTCTATTTCCTCTACATTGTCCATAAGACATAGAGAGACTTTGTGATGAATTTGATGCAATAAAACAATTTAGGTTTTCGTGAGATCATGAGTGACATATCTTTCAGTAGCTTCTCTTAGCAAAATGTTTCACTTGATGGCAGAATTTTTTCTACAAGTAGACATCACTAGCTATCCCTAATTCTGCACATAAATGATGAGTCCTAAATGAGTCCTCAACAAGAAAGTTAGAAAACTTGGAAATAATGCCCAGCTTCCCTCCTGATACTCTTTGAACTTCTCCATCTTCTCTCTCCTAGGTAAAATACATGATTTATTTATGAGTAGCTAGATATGTCTGTCTTGTATGACTACAGTTGTTAGTGGTAAAATATCACAAAGGGAAATCGCAGATCTCACCGTAGAAAAGCTCTTGGTGTTCTCATACTTTCCTACCAATAGAAAGCATTTATTACCACATTTTTTGATGATGGTATCTACAATATCTCAACTGTTCATACTTAAATGATATGGGTCTGCCACATCCTGGATGTCACAGATATTTGACAGAGACATACTTTTCTTTTAAAATTAAGGCACAGTTGAAGTGGGCTGGATGATGTCCTGAAATCCAGAGGAAAAGTCTTTTCATAAATTGAGGATTGAGGCAGTGTTCTAGCAATGCATTCCGTGTAGAAACTATTGTCTTTTATTTTTGAGTTAGATGCTGAAGTCACTGACCACAATGATCTCTGTCATTTCATAGTCACATTTTCACTGACAGCTTTCTAATAATCTTATTTTTGAGGGTTCAAGAGCCGATCTGTGGGCCCTCTCCAAGAGACTTAAGCAATGCAAACTGACAACCAATTTGTGTTTTTATTCACAAGATCTTTGTGTGATTGTTCTGGTGTTCTTGCACACTCTAGCAAAATGTCTAAATGCCCTACTTATCACCCTAGGTGTTTGGACTAATATCAGAACAGAACTGAGATGTTGATGGCCCTGTGGGGCTGATAAAAGCTGACACCAAGATAAGACAACCAAGGACTGAAAGAAGGTCTGTTATGAAGATGGATAGGAAGCCCAGGAAAGCCCATCTTGGAAATAACACTCTAGCTAGAAGACTGAGAATAAAGACAGGGTCCTAGCCAGAGATCTAGGAAATAATGGTCAGACTGCAGAATAGATACCTGAAATAGTGAGTATTCATTCTATGATACTGACTCCATGGCAGCCCTATTTTATTTGATGTGTTGAAATAATTTAGTTCTCATAGAAAGCTTATGAATCATGTGGAGTTATTATTAAATCTATTTGGTATATGTGGTAAGTGAGGTACTACAGCGTCAAATGTATAATAACTAATAACTGAACCTGGCTTCAAATACAGGAAATCTTTCCCTAAATTCGTGCTTCTCTGAGCATTGTTAAAGGCATTTTTGCTCCTTGTCCTAAGATAGAAGGTTCTTATATATTATAAATTCCTTCAATGCAAGCAAAAATAATTTAAACTATGTGTATGGTGACTAATGTAAGAGACACAGGTTTGTTTTCCTGCTCTGGTGCTATCAGAGAAGGAAATGGACTGGTGCCTAGTTAGGAGTTGATACTACAGACAGTAATGCAGATCTTTCAAAGTGGGAATTGTTACTGTCTGTGGTTTTACTAATTGCCCAGAGCTCTGTGGTTCTGTATGTGATGTATCAACTTCAACTTCAGCCTTGTGTCTAGATCTGAGAATTGCTTTGGACAATATTGTGCTCCTGTTTCCATTTCTTATTTTTAGTATTCTGTATGTACAGCCTGGGTGGATCAGAAGACATGAAGTCATGTGGACTATCCTACATTTAACTCATATACCATTGATTAAGAAAGTTTGGAAAAATGCTGCTATGAAATGTCTTTCATTTGTTTTTCCAGCAGTTACATCATAATAAATCCCAGGTGTGATTACTGTCGTATATGTCGAAGGCTTAGAGCATTTTCTTAATGATCGTACAAGCAGAAAATGAGTTAACAGATTTTCAACATTTTAATTGGTAGTTCTCAAGCCTCTACCCTATTATGCACTATTTTTATTCTGTATTATTTCTTTATTTGATCCTTCGTGTGTGTGTGTGTGTGTGTGTGTGTGTGTGTGTGTGTAAGAGAGGAGTAGGGAAAATCATTCTATAATTACATATATTTTATGGTTGTTATTTTTCCATCATCATTCTTTAATATATAGTGCTAATGATAACAGAATTCTGTTAATTCCCTGTCTTGGGATGTTCTAAATGTGAAAATGAATCTTCTACTACCATTTGTCTTTCAGTAGTAGTGACATCGACTGAGATTGGCACATATCAGATACTGGTCAGAAGATGGAGGCAATAAAGGACAGCTGCAGACTGAAGCAAGTGAGCTTTGGCATAGAGCATTACTACTTTAGAGTGACTGCTCCATTGTGTCCTGGTGAGGTAGAAGCCTGCGTGAAAGATGAAGAATCTGTAGGCAAATTTGGAGGCTGAGAAATTGTTTGGAAAGCTCACATTATCAGAGACAAAAATATCCATGCATAGGTTGGAAGCAGGACATAGATTTTCTTAAAAGCTAGTTGATATTTCTCTTGCTAGTAGACAAACTTTATTGTTGATAGATCTTGTTTTCCTGGGACATTGTACAGCTCTTGCCCTTTTGGTTACACACACTGATAACCCTCCACCATCAAAAATAAGAGGTGTTTTGCTTCATTTTGTATTACAATTAAGTAACCCTTAATTGTTATACTCTCCAAGATGGCCATATCCTTGGAGGATTCTAGAATTTTCCTCCTCCCGACCCCCCAAACCATGATAGTGTGATGCCAGTGAATCTCCACTGCCTTCCCAACTGCTTTTATTTATAGGTGGTGACTATTCCATCTTGGATTTCATGCTCTGCCACTTGTAATGACTGTTCATAATAAAGCCAAGATATGACCAGAAATTTTAAGAAGATTGGAATCTTCCCAGGATGTGCAATGTGTCTTCTACAAGAGAACAGCTGTGATGAGAATGAGAGAGGTTTAATACCTCTTTTTCCATGGATATAAAACTTTGTTATGGTAAACTAACCCTGTGATATCATATAAACTGCTGGCATTCTCAATTGCTTTAATGGCCACTCCTTATTGCCTAATACTAAACATTGCCATCTGTTCTGTTCTTAATTAAAAATTCAGCAGCAATTCACAATTACATCAGCAACAGTGGGAAAACATGGATCTCGAGGCCTGTGATTGCCACAAGGCAGCCCTCCTCTGAGTCTTTCCATCCACTGGAGGTCAAAGAGGAGAATGTCTTGTCCTTTTCTCATATACTACTATCAAAGGGTCAGGTACATTTCTCTTAGTGAAATGGAGATCTGTGTTTACTTTCTGTCTTCAGAGCTAAGGAATGTGTTGGTAGTTCTTTCTCACACTATTGGAAACAAATGATGTGACCATCTTGCTGTTATTGGCTAGTGTTTTAGTGAAAAGAGAGATTGTTGTAATAGCCTAATGGTATGAGTCACATCCATTCCCCAGAGAAGGGGTGGGAGTGGACATCTTAGGAGCTTTGGTTGTTATCCTGCCTTGTCACTGGAAAATAAAGGAACATTTGTGGAGAGAGATCATGTAGAAATGGAAGATATAGTCACTTCAGATTACTTAGGCTTTTTTAAAGTAGAAGAGTTAATTACATTGTGGGATTTATAAAATTACAACTCCTTCAAATTGTCTCCTTCAACACCACTGTATCCCTTCTACAGTGCTTGATCAAGCTGCTCATGGCATTGGAAGTCAGCAGAACAGGGTAGTTAGTGTCTGAGCCACTATGGTGTGCTTAGAGTCCTCATTGAGTTTCAGTTTGTTGATATCTTGCTGAAAGCTTAAACCCAGGTCTGTCAGACTCAAAGCTTCTGGACTTTAGGTGATTCTGAGAGAACTGTCAATTTTATATGAATGCATATAAGACATGGCTGAAAGATCAAGCAACAATACCTATCATTTAATAACTATGGTTGAGACTTTTTAGTGTTTATTGTATTGTGTGTGTGTGTGTGTGTGTGTGTGTGCGCGCGCACGTGCGCTCATGTGTGTGTCTGTCTGTCTGTCCGTATGTATGTATGTATGTATGTCTGTCTCTTGGTTTGTGTGTTTGTGTACATACATGACACAATGCATACATGGAGGTCAGACACAGCTTACTAAAGTCATTTTTCTTCTTTGACCACATGGGACCCTAGCAACAGAAATCAGGTCATCAGGCTTGGTGGAAGGTCCCTTTGCCTGCTGAGCCATCTTACTAGGTCAAGAATTGTTTTAGGATGGGATAATCAAAGAATTTTTCTTGATTTATGTCAATATTTCTGTAATTTCTGTGCATTTAGTCTCCTGGGTAAGTAAAACAACAGAGCATGAGGCTGCAGGTTGGCAATGAGAACAGTTACAAAACAAAACAGAACAAAACATATCAGACAACATCTACAAAAAGCTCTTCTGTCCACATGGGAATAAGTAGCTCATAAATGAAGATACATCCACATTTTGCTGTCAAAGTTCAGTTCCAAGCCAGTAACACTCAGGCTGGTGCATGTTCTCAGTGAAGGTCTGAGAACTCAAAAGTTGGCAAAAACAGTCCCAAGTTTGTCTCTTCCTACCATTACCCTCCTCCAGGTGGGAAGGTCCTTCTGCACTCAGCTGACCTCTAGGCTTCTATTCATTTCCAGTATGGTTTAGTGATTCCTCATGATAACAACACCACAGTGGCTTCCATTACATCTTGCCTCTCCTGTGTAAGACCCTCACCTCTGCTGTCAGGCTGTCACTGAGCTGCCTGCACCTATGATATGGTAAACAAGCTCCTGAAAAACAGGCCTTTTCAACAATAAAACTTTTTAATCTTGAGAACCTTGTGTAGGAAACCAAGTAAAAATGTTAAATGTAAGCATTAACATTTGGAGCTTTTCTCATGTTGCCTAGTTCAGTCTCCTTTGCCATTTCTTTTTGTAAAGTCTGTGGATATTTTATAAAAAACCCAGGCTTACAAAACAGCCCAGAAGCAGCCCTGTTCTGATCAGAGAAATATGGGCCAAAGAGTCAGCTAGTCCAGGTTCAACAGCCTGACTAATGGACATCAAATGTGTTCTCTGAGTCAGACTTGGCCTATCTATGAAGTGACCATCACAGTACTCAGTGCTGGTGGACACAGTAAAAATTAAGGCAGCTGCTGTCTGCATAGTCCTTAATTACAGAGTGACACAGCACATAATCTCACACCCCCAAAGCCATGAAGAATTTCTTTATGATGTTTTTCCCTCATTAGGAAGCTTTAGCTAGACGAGTGTTATACAGAAGTTGGTTAACACATGAAATGGATTTATTTTATTGAAAGAAGAAATGGTATTTCTCCAGTTTTACCCCCTATTTTATTTGAGGTTACTCTCTTCCTTACCCTTTCATTGTGGGCAAGGTGGCAGAGGCATTCTCTCTGTTTTCCATCTGCATTAGGAAATATCTTTTATATGCCAAGTACATCTTTGTGAACATAGTGTTTGTTTTAATCTAGGCTTTTAATGTCAAATACCTCTCAAAGTTCCAGTATAATTATGATGGCTAAAAATACTTATTAAAAAGCACATTAAAAGATAAAGCTATTTTGAGCACTCAGGGACACATAAACAGGTTATTATTTTTTACATAATTGTGCTAAATCAGGCATGTGCTGGCCAAACACATGCTTTTATATAGTTTCTTTAACCTTAATTGAAGTAATGTTAACATAAATGAATGTGAATTCCTTTGCCAGTTCTTTAAAGGAAACAGTAGAATCTGGCCTACCTCAAAGGAATATTAAGTGAAACAACCTGGTTATAGTGCTGCAGGCTTTGGATCTTTAAATAGTCTCAGAGATCAAACCTCCCTCTGTTACCCAGAATGATTCCATATGTTCTCCCTTAAAATTATTTACCCCTTCCTCTTGAAGTTGGCTGAGATGAGCTGCATGTGAGGAGAGCTCCATATTTACTCAGGAGAGGTCACCTGGCTGTTTGCTGTTCAGCTCTCTCCTGTTTCACCCTCCCTATTTCCCCTTCACATATGAGCTCGTTTGTACCAGCATGTGTTCTCCTTTTCTTAGAAATGACATTCGATGTTTCTTAATAAATAGAAAAATGGTGCTGGGGAATGGTAGTGAGTACCAGTCCTCTCTGTGAAGAGAAATATGCATTAAATCCCTTAATTCTACTAAGCACACAGGCACATTGAGTAAAGCAATCAGGCAGCCACATGTAGCTCCAGATGTATCATGCATATGGACCATTGTCTATGCTGCTGATGGAGCTGGCAGCACTTTCAAACATGGTCATAACACATATGACCCCTTATTTTTTGCACTGGCTTCTAAAGCTCACTAATCTAACCACATTATCATTGTGACATTTTCAGAATAGCAAATATCTATTCTCAAGTTGTGAATTCCATATGCTTCCTTAGCATGAGATGGTGGCTAAGTTTGTTTTTAAACCCCAGTGAAGTGTAGAAAGCTCTGCTATCACCTTGACTTTGACTTTAAACAAAAGGGCAAGACTTTGGTATAGAAAAAAGAAATGACGTGGGTTAGATTTGCCTTTCTTCAGAGTCTGAGCCCCTTCCACTCTAAGCCTCCCACCTGTATTGGAATATATTTTTTATCTCCTATCTGTCCAATGCTACAGGTGTGATTTCCAGATGAGAGCAAATTACTTGTGTTTTGTAAATACCCTATTCTCAACCTCTCAGAAGTCCTCCTTTGCTGAAGTGTTCAAAGTGGAGATAAGAAGAGTTATCTGGCTATTTGTAAATTATTATTGTTAATAGTCTAAACCCTGCTGATTGCAAAAATAAAATTACAAAGGAAAAGAGGCATTGTAGTCATTTGTTTTTTAGCAATTACTTTACTATTTACATAACCAGATAATTATCTTGAACACCACTAAAACGAAATTGCACAATTATAAATACCCAGTTTACAATATACATGGCCTTTAAGAAAAATAATTTCTATTCATTTTACTGTGTTCAAGGTTTTGCCCGTAACTGCTACATGCGTGTTGGGGGGTTGTGGTGATTTGCTGAGGTACACAGGAAGGACAAATCCTATTGTTTTTCAAGACAAAATATTACATTTATATGGATACTGAAAATTCTTACCTTTTTAACTTACTTTGAAAAATTTTACCGAGTACCTTCATACATAATAAGAAAACAACTTTTCTTTGGCTACTATTGTATTTCTGTTTTGATTAGTTCTATGAAAGGACATAGCAACCCAAGGTCTGTCTAAATATAAAAAGGCCTAGATATAAGGGGAAAAGCTACTTTGATTCATTCTCTGAATGGCTCATTACAGGTAACTTCATGAAGGCAAGAGTGATATCGTGTTAAGGGATGCTCTTGGGTTCATTCAGTGGGTATTGGTGGTAGAAAATGAACAGATATAAATGTCTAATCATGATGTTTTGTCTATACATTAAACAGGGTCAAGAATGATTATTGACTTATATTTGGAGATCTGAAATATACTTTGTAGTTGTAGCAGTTTTGGAATTTTCCTTTATATTAAATATCTTAGTTTTCAGTGAAGGGAAGACAACCCTGTCCCACTTTATCATTTGTGGATGTTATTTTAAAATTACAGTAAGTGATTTTTGGTCCGAATTCCACTAGGCTAATTTTAAACCAAGTTTGCTGACTCCAACTAACTATAAATGATCCCACAGATCTAGGCTGTAGAACAGGAAGTGGTATACTAGGATGCCAGGAATACATTTCTGATGGAATAATAATGGACTGTTTGGAAGAATTTGTTTATGTAAGCTGAAATTGTAGGTTAGTGGTTATGTTGTGGCATGCATTCCTCCCAATAATGGTCCATTGTACATTAAAAGGAGAAAAAATGTATCCTGAAAAGGGCTTTTAAGCATTAACATCACTGATGAAGTAATCAGAGGGAAACCTTTCAAATTATCAGACAAGTTCCACTGTCAACAAGAGCTGTGAAGTTGGACATTCAAAATTACTCTAACTTATCTCTGAAGCATGCCTAAGATTGAATATTTATTAATTAATTTACACATATTACAAACCTCAACTTACTGCAAAAATAAGGTCTAGAAAAGAGAAAGAAATACATCAGTCACTTATATGGATTGTGTGAACTGATCCTTGATAAACTGCAGATAATTTGGCTTCACCTCTCATGTAATGTATTTTGTAGGAAATCTCAGAGTTGTCTGTTGTCCATCACTATGCTTCTATTATTGGAATAAGACCTTGCTGGAAATCCTTGGAAGTAACACCTTGCTGCATTGTACTTTCTCTCCACCATTCTCTAATAGGGTGTTGTGTTAGTATTGCTATGATGAAACACCATAATCAAAGCAACTTTGAGGGGAAAGAGTTTATCCGGCATATGCTTCCATATCACTGCTCCTTATCAAAGGAAGTCAGGCCAGGAACTCAGGTAGGGCAGGCACCCAGAGGCAAGAGCTGATGTAGAGTCCGTGGAGGTATGCTACTTACTGGCTTGCTTCCCCTGGCTTTCTTAATCTGCTTTCTTATAGAACCCAGGACCACCAGACCAGGGCTGGAACCACCCACAATTGGCTAGGCCCTAACCTCTCAATTTGTAATTAAGAAAATGTCTTATAACCAGATATCATGTATCTTATGATCTCAACTGAGGTTCCCTCCTTTCAGATAACTCTTACTTTTATGTCAAGTTGACATAAAACTGTCCAGCTCAGGGATTTTTGGTTCTTGTTACTCTGCTTGTCTCAATCTTCTCTTTGGATTGTTAAGTTCATTTAAATACCGGGGCATCAGCTATTTCAGCTTGCATAGCATCTAAGTCTTCTGGAAACACCTTGATTATTCTTAGAACTCTGTCTTCCACTTTGCACTCATGCTCAGTGGTATGCCAGTAAAGATACACAGCTCTCCACTGCCTTGAGGTGGCCAAATGAATCAAGATAGATCATCCAATTTCTCTGCCTCTTTTCTGAGAACTTGAGCTTTGAGCAGAACCCTCTAAGCATGTCCCATATTTTCCCAAGGTCTGGTGCGTAGTTTAACCTTGGATTCTCTAAACTGCCCACAAGTTGCCTTTCTTTTAGTTTAGTTGACAAAAATTAGTTGTTTGCTGAAAGAATATTCTATGAGAGCCTCCATTTTCTGTTCCCTACTTATATGTCATAATGCCTAAAACACTTTGAAAGCACAGCAAATTGTGTTAGGGAAACCAACTGTGTATCTGGAAATGATAGGACCATTGCACGCTTGTCGTGTGTGTGTGTGTCTGTGTGTGTGTGTGTGTGTGTGTGTGTGTGTGTGATATATTCTTTAATCGTTTTTTACAGTTCAGACTTTATCTCCCTCTTGGTCCACCCTCCAACTGTTCCACATCCCACACCTCCCCCCTCCATCTCTAAGAGCATGTCCCCACCCCACTAGACCTCCCCACTCCCTGGAGCCCCAAGTCTTTTGAGGGTTAAGTGCATCTTCTCTGACTGAGTCCAGACCCAGCAGTCCTCTGCTGTACATGTTTTTGTGGCCTCATATCATCTGGTGTATGCTGACTGGTTGGTGGCTCAGTGTCTGGGAGATCCTGGGAGTCCAGGTTAGTGGAGACTGCTGGTCTTCCTATGGGGTCACCCTCCTCCTCAGCTACTTCCAGCTTTTCCCTAATTCAACCACAGTGGTCACCAGCTTCTGTCCATTGGTTGGGTGTAAATATCTGCATTTGACTCTTTCAGCTGCTTGTTGGGCCTTTCAGAAGGTAGTCATGATAGGCCCTTGTTTGTAAGCACACCATAGCATCAGTAATAGTGTCAGACCTTGGGGCCTCCCCATGAGCTGGATCTCAATTTGGGCCTGTCACTGGATGTCCTTTTCCTCATGTTAAAAGTATTGGAGAAATCAGGAATTCAAGGCCCATACCTAAACATAATAAAAGCAATTTACAGCAAACCAATAACCAATGTCAAATTAAATGGAAAGATACTTGAAGGAATCACTAAAATCAGGGACAAGACAAGGATGCACACTCTCCCATATCTATTCAATATTGTACTCAAAGTTCTATCTAGAGCAATAAGATAACAAAAGGAAACAAGGGGATACAAATTGGCAAAGAAGAAGTCAAGGTATCACTATTTGCAGATGATATGATAGTATGTATAAGTGACCCTGAAAATTCTACCAGAAAACTTTTACAACTGATAACTTCAGTAAAGTGGCTGGATACAAAATTTAACTCAAACAAATCAGTAGCCATTCAGTATCCTTACACAGTTTCAGAACTCGTTTATGGAGCCCACCCCTAACTGAGGAGCTTTGGACAACTAGGGGCTTCTGGTAGTAAGAGGGATTATTTTTCTTTAAGGGTGTGGTTCCTGGAAGATTGACCACACTCTAGTGACTGGCACCATACTCAGAAGTATATGTGCAGCATAAATTTGGACTCATTGGGTTATTAAACAAAAAAATAGGTGGGTAAGGTGTTGGGGATAGACCTTAGAGGAGTTAGGAAGAACTGTAGACACATAGCATGAAGTTCTAAAAAATAAATAAATAAATAAATAAATAATAAATAAAAAGTAAAAATTTGAAAAACAATTCCAAATTTTTAGTATTCAAAAAAATTATAAACCTTAATATTCCCCATTTCACTACTTCATTTCTTATCAGTTTTATATACTTGTAAATTTAAATGAAGAAAGTAGAGATTAACTAGAACGATATAATCATTATATCTAATATCTTTTTTAATTTTAGACATTTTAAATTTGAAAAATTACTTTGAAAACAGTCCTGGGTTTCAAAATTTCTTACACTTTGTGCCCTTTGCTTCTTATATCTTATATCAGTATGGCACATGTCACAGTCCATCAACCAATACTGAAGCATTATCTTGAGGTAAAGTTCCATACTTTATTCTGGTTCCTTGATTTTCCTCAAATGTCCTTTGTCTATTCCAGAATCTTCATCAGGATCTACAGTCCATTTGTAAGTCACATCTCTGAAGTGACATATTTCTCAGACTTCTCTTGTTTTCAATGGCTTTCTAATTTTGAAAAGATATTTTGTAGGATGCTAATTGGGATTTCTATAATATTTTCCTAACACCTAGTAGACTAGACAGTGTGTTCTTGGGGGAAGACTGTAGAAGTAAATTGTTCTTGTCAGATCATACCAGCTTATACTCTCCACTCACGCAAGCCATCGGAGGTTGGTTTTGTTAGATGGCTCCATTGTAAAATGTTTTCCTCCTGTTTGCTGTATGTTTTGCTCCTTACTGTATTCTCTGTGAGTATTTGGTACTAACCCATTTATAATTTTACTTACATTGTCTCAACTTTAGTAGCCCTTCAAGAATCTTCTAAAGCTCTTTAACATAATCTCATTGTTGTTGTTTTGACCATTTTCACTTTCTTACATTCTCTTCCTATTTATTTCTTGATTTATCAAATTTATTTCTATCCAAAAGCCAAATGTTTTGTTTGTTTGTTTTATGAGAATGGTTTGGTATGCTTGCTATTACTGTAATTTCATTGCTCATAGGTTCTTTCAACTGAAAAAGAAATTGTGCAAAGCAAGCCATATTTTTTTTCTATACATAATCACCATCATCTGTTTGCAGCTAAAACCGAGTTCATACCAGTTTCTCCAATTCTAATTGTTTACTATATGAAGCTTTTTATCCTTTGGCTTTTCAGTAACCCTTCTACAAACACACACACACACATACATTCAAACAGCAAAAAGTTTATTTCCTACTATACACCATCCATTTTCTTCATTGTTCCTTTCTAATATACTGGTACTGATATTTTAGAACCATTAACTCCATCCTCTTAAGAAACAAGTGACTTGAGTACAGACTCTGTTCATTTTAGCCTGTTGGAGTCCATTCACTTGCTAAGTTATACACTATCCCTTCTGAGACTGTTTCACACCATTATATTCTCAAGCTTGTATTTGGTATTTGTCCAAGGCATAGTGCATAGCTAAAGATGACAAATAGTATTGACAGACCTACAGTAAAAGCTAGAGGCTAGCCTCATCTCTTCCCCCTACCCCCAGCCCACCTTGATTTTTGTCCTGGAACAATGCTTTAACTCTTATCTGTGTGTATCAATTCACCTAAATCTAAATCAAGTCTAAATAGCCTGTGCCCTCTGTCAGGGTATTTACTCTGCACTATTATGATAGGTCTATGCATTCTCACCATTAAACTTTGAGTTCACTTATCAGAAGAACCACATCTAGCTAAGATATGTACATTAGAAAATCTGCTCTGGCCAGATCAGGTGAGGAGGACTCACTAGTGAGCCTAAGAAGGAGTCTTCAGCACTATGTTAGTAACATTACCTTGAGAGGTGCTGAGACACCTGGGATGAATCACAGTTGCTCGGGCACCATCGACAAAGCTACAGTGCTGGGATGAATGGAAATCTGTATTTCTGAAGCTTAGCAACATTTGCTGTTCTTAGGAGATATCCTCAGATCACCCAGAAAAGAATTGAGAAAACCAAAGACTTGTAATTTGGGAGGCTCCTCCAAAAAATTTGACTTTTACTAAGTATAAATACTTTATACTTAAATTTCACTTCTTTATACTAATATATATTTATATTATATTTATACTAATATATATTTATATTATATTTATATATTTATATTATAATATATATTTATATTATATTTATATATTTATACTAAGTATAAATACTTTATACTTAAATTTCACTTCTTCACTGACTTGCTAGAATTTTGTTGTGGCTGAGTCTTTAGAACTGTTCACTTTAAACAATGCCATGCACTTGCTGGAAGTAGGTCTGACCTATAATCTTGGCTGCCTTAGAGCTCAGATAGCTGTGATCCTCAGGTTCTTCTGTGTTAAAATAAGGCATGCATTATTGGCATGCATGAGGCTTAAACAGGTAACATATATAAATACTTGGCATACATCTACAAGTGGTGAGCTCTCATTCTTGTCTGTATTGGCTGTTATCTACCATGACCATTAAAATAATGTCCAGGAGTGTTTGTTTGATAGTTATCAGAAATAATTTGAAAAAGTTTAGTGAAAAATATTGGGGAGTGGAGGTTGGAAGTTGAACACAGCAGTCGGGGGAAGCAGTAGCCCTGACTTTATTGAGCCCGACTAAATTGAAAGACTATTCTATTAGCCAAAGCAAAGAGTAGCTGTGCGAATCATTCCTTATGATCTAAAGTCCATTAGCTACTCCACGTAGTGGTTAATGTTGTGAGGCCATTGGTATAAATAAATGTGCTATTTGGTAATGGACTTGTTTTCTTAACAATTTTAATATATCGTTCTCTGCAAATGCTATAATTTAATTCCAGAATTCTGCTAATTAGTTAACAGAACAGCTTTCAGCATAGTCTCAGTGCCCCAGCCATTGACCAACACATTTTTTATATCAAAACTCAAGTTTTAGATGCAGTTCTGAACTGAAATCTATTCTTCTTAATTCCAAATATAGTCTAACCTGTAGTTGCTCAGAATTTGATAATATTTAAATATATGGGGCCCAGTAGGAGACAAGTTAGTAAAAATGGGACCTAATTAGAGCATTTAGAGTAAGGACTGATCGAATAGATTTGTTGTCTTTATAAGAAAAGGAAATGGGACAAAGAGACACCAGGTGTGTGTCAGGACATAACCACTTAATGAAGCAATGATCAAACCATAGACAAACTAGAGAGAGGCTTTAAAGGAAGTAAAGTCTGCAGCACATAAGACTTCATCCGGCCAACCCCCAGGGCTGTGAGAAAACAAATGCATGTTGTCTTATTCCCCCAATCTGTGATACATAGTCATAATAGCCTTAGCAACACTCATATAGTTGGTATTAATGAGCAAATTTGGGACTGGCATTTCTTTTTCTTTTTTCTTTTTCCTACTTTATTTACATTTCAAATGTTTCCCCCTTTCCAGATCTCCCCTTTGGAACCTCCCTATTTCCTCCTTCTCCCCCTGCCACTATGAGGGTATTCTCCAACCCACCCACCCACTCACTCTCCTCTTCCCTCCTTGGCATTCTCCTCTACTGGGGGATCTAATACTCTCCTCCCCCTGATGTCTACCAAGACCCTCCTCTGCCACATTTGTGGCCACCACCATGGGTCCCTCCATGTGTATTCTTTGGTTGGTGGATCAGTCTCTAGGAGTATTAGGGGGTCAGGCCAGTTGGGGACTGGCATTTCTTATTTTAAGTTATCCCTTGTAGTTAGCTTATAAATCACTTACACAGATTTGACTAAACCATATCCTGCTTTGTTGCATTATTTATTGATGATGATGATGATGATGATGATGATGATGATGATGATTACTAATTCCATCTATGGAGGAAGCTAGTGGAGCTCAGAAAGTCTGTGTAAACCCACAAAGGTTCAAGGGACAGGCACAAGGAAATTTGATTTAAATTCCTCTCTCAGTTACCAGTGTGCCTCACTTCTCTCCCCACCTCCCCCCTTAACAGGAATGAAGAGTCTACAGTTGTATAAGTGAAAGTTGCCATTTCAAAATATGGACCGTCATTTTATTTTGGGCTGATAAAAACCATAGATTTGCCAGATATGAAAAGAGCATTTTTTTTTTAATCATTCAGCTTTCAGAATCCACTGCCTTATAATTGTCATTATTTTGCCAAAAGTAAAGAGCAAAATATTGATGTTTATTATTTTATTCTATTTTTTTCCAGTGGTTAAGAGCATTTATTGTTCTTGCAGAGAATCTGGGTTTGATTCCCAGCACCCACATGGCACTCAGTGCCTCCCTCTGACCTCTTAGGATACCAGAGACACATGTGGTATATCAACATACACTCAAGCAAAGCTTTATATACATAAAATAAAATAAATAAATCTAAAAAGAAAATTTAAAAAGGCCAACAATGTAATAGAGGTTCCTCTCTTTATTTTTTCCTTTCCTTTTCTCTTTTTTTATTCTAGTACTTATGACATCTCTCATGTAGATCAACTTTTAAATATTCAATTATAAAACACATACAGAGAGAGAGAGAGAGAGAGAGAGAGAGAGAGAGAGAGAGAGAGAGAGAAACTGAGACAGAGGGACAAGGAGAGTGAGAAAAGAGATACACACAGAGAGGAGGGGGAGGGAAAGAGGGAGGAGGGGCAGAGAGAGAGAGAGACAGAGAGAGAGAGAGAGAGACAGAGAGAGAGAGAGATAGTTCAGAGCTAGCAGGGTCAGTTGAGATTATACTTTAGCTTCTCAGCTTTACTGAAGATGTACCTTCTCCCATCACTATGCTGTACTTCTTCATTAGAAGATTTTTGCAGAAAATTGAAAACACATGTCTCAAATGATATAGGAAGAAATCTGATATGAATAATCTCCTGTAACCTTAATTTTATTGTTGCAGTCATTCACAATTTAAATTTTTCCTGTGTTCATATTAGAAACATCTTGGAGAAAACCAAAGTAGATAGGAAGGGGACATTTGAGTAATACATTTGCTTTAGCATTTTCTCATTATTTTTAGGCTATAGGTGTGTGCCTTTTTTATTTTATCCTATTTTTTTTTTCAAAACAATCTCAGATAAGTTGTTTAACAAATTAAAAATGTTCCTATTTAGAAACCACAGATTCTCTGTCCATATTTTAAAAAGGACTTCAAGGAATGTAGCCCACTTCATATTTCTTCCTAAGAATATCAGTAAATTTTAAATTGTCATTTTAAAATTAAAATTTAAAACATTAATTCTAGAGGCCTCTGTGGCTTCTGTGTGATGACAGAATATGTAACTATGAGAAAGATGCTTCCAAAGTATGACCTCCTTAGAATTGGGTCACAGCCTGAGCAACGACAACAGTCCCCTCTTCCTACCCATGCTCAGCTCCTAATAGTGTCCCAACTGTCTGTTTTTACAAATTGATAAATTGAGGCTTGAGGGTGAGGGGCAAGCCTTTGGCTGGCTGTCAAATGCTTTCCCAAGCAGGGCCTGCGGAGCTGTGTACTCAGCAGCATGTGATCTGGACAGTGGTAGTTCATTAGGCAACAAGGATTAAGTATGTTTCTCTTTTCTTCTTTTGGACTGGGATAGACTGCTGTGAATTCCACATACTTTGCCTGAAATGCCAAATAGGATTGGAAACTATTGTCTGACTGGTGGCCTCCACATGAAACAGGGAAAATTGTTTTTGCTCTCTATTTAGTAGGACTTAAAAAAATTAGAAGCAAAACTATTTGTAAATCAATGCTTCCTTCATCCTGAAGTCCTTTGAAATATGCTATCCTTCTTTTATAGAATGTAACAATGCCACTTATCTGTAGAGATTTTAACTGTGTTCCATCTAGCCACCCCCATTCTAATTAGAGACACCACTCAAGTGACTGTGTGACAGGTCATCATATATTTGAAGAGCCAGTATCTCTAGTATGAACAGATACATGTGTGGTTTTCCTAAGACTACTGAGATATGACTTTCCATGGCAGTGTCAGAGGAGTTCTCTAGTGATAAATGGGGTAGTGAACCCAAGATTAGCTCATTTTTAACACTGAGATGGTGTCAAGACTGTGCAGTTGAAGCAACTCTGAAACACTGACCCCTACCAGACATCATAATCCTAGGTTTCATTGAGAATTAATTTCCTGTCAGTGTAGAGGAATTAGGAATTGAGGTAGTGTGGGGAGCCGCCTGAGTCACACCCACATTCGCCATTACAAGATGGCGCCTACATTTGGCGGAGGACAAGTTGTAAACAGGCTAGTGCGCATGCACCTGGTAATTTTCCACCTCAGAGTCTCAGCCTCTCTCGTGGCGTCATCTGGCCTGATGTGCGGGAGCCAATGGGGAAGCTCCATGTCCCAGGCAAGCGCTGTGACCTATATAAGGGACGGGTGTTCTATTGTTCGGGGTCTCCACTCGTGGCAAGCTTATGCTCTTCCTCTCAAGATGCATTAAAGCTTTACTGCAGAAGGATCCTATGTGTGCCGCGTCGTTCTTGCTGGCGAGACCGTAGCGCGGGACAAGGTAGAATCTCCAGGAAGTTTGATAATGTCTCTATGAGCCTGTGCTGCTACACATTGAAGTCATCTTAGCAGTGAACAGCTGAAGGGATTAAACTTTAGTCAAGGACACAGCAAGCTTCTTAGTGGCACAGAGAAACTTCCGCCACCTTGAATTTTTGATATTCTTTTTTTTTTTTTGGCACTAAACTGCCCTTACTTGAGTTTTTAAATATCATCTCTGTATGAGTCAGAATTGTACTTCAAGGTTAAAAGTAATATGTTAAGCAAAATTGTTAAAATTGTGATGCAAAAAAGTTTAAGGAAGCAATATAAAATGTGAAATAGAATCTTCCCTTGGCTAGAAAGTTAAACATGTGCTCTGAGAAATTGAGTTTCATTTTAAAATGTATGCGCCCATAAGAGTCCATGGAATGCCCACTCCTAAACCATCATGTCTTTCCACAAGGATTCTTCACCTAGATCCTAAATCCTAGCCAATAAGAATAATTCCACCCTCTTCTTTGATACTTTTTTCCCTTTGTTTGCCTTCAAATATTACTGTCTGACATGGTCCCTGTATTAATCTTTTTATATTTCTATTGTTTCCAGTAGCACACATATATCCATCCATCCATCCATCTATCCATACAGTAACTACTAGGCAATCACCATGTTTCTGCATGCTCTCAAAGCTATTTCTCTGGTAAACTTAGAAAGTTAATATAATCAATTATTTGTTCTGTCTTTGTTCGGCTCTTCAAAAACACACCTTATACTAAGAATTGAATGTGACTAGTTTGTTTGATGGATGATTCCAGAAAAGAAAAGGGAAGTAAAAATGAAGGAGAAAATTATAAAGTGTTCGTTAGCTGTTATAGTTCATAGGGGAAAACCAAATGCTAATATTCTCTGTACTGGCTGGTATTGTGTCAACTTGACACAAGCTGGAGTTATCATAGAGAAAAGAGTTTTGGTTGAGAAAATGCCTCCATGAGATCCAGCTGTAAGGCATTTTCTCAATTAGTCATCAAGGGGCAGAACCCCTTCTGGGTGGTACCATCTGTGAGCTGGTAGTCTTGAGCTTTATAAGAAAGTCAGCTGAGCAAGCCAGGAGAAGCAAGACAGTAAGTAACATCCCTCCATGACCTCTACATCAACTCCTATTTCCTGACCAGCTTGAGTTCCAGTCCTGACTTCCTTTGATGATAAACAGCAGTGTGGAAGTATAAGCTGAATAAACCCTTTCCTCCCCAACTTGCTTCTTGGTTATGATGTTTGTGTAGGAATAGAAACCTTGACTAAGACATTCTCTTAAATAGACATAGCAATAAGCTAGCATGTAAGATCTTATCTTCATACTGAAATTATAACGATGTTCAGCCCTTATCAGAGAATCTTTTTTAGTCAGTAATTGATGACTAATACAGAGCCCTACAACTGGTCTGTCGAGAGAATAAGAAATGGAGAGTTCTCAGTTCTAAATATGGGACATTTATATCATACTCTCTGTTCCCAAGGCTCAGAGATCATGGTGGAAAAGGAGTGGGAAGATTGTAAGAGCCAGAGGTCGTGAAAGTCTGAAGTGAAACACCATTTGTCAGACATTACAAGTACTTAGTGACTCACACTGTTAGGGAATTCCTGGACAAGATCAAACCAACCAAATTACAAGTGTGGGTGGGGAATCGGCTCATGAAATCCTAGCCCTAACTAAGGAGACTAAATTTTCTTCAGGGATATGGCCCCCTGCAAGGCTTCTGATGCTTCAGTAGATTGTCCTACAGTCCTGTGCAAACAAATAGCACTAAGTAGAAACTGTGGGTTATAAAAGATGAACACATGACATTGAGAAGGAAAAATTTGGGGAGGGGATGGGAAAGAATTAAAGAAAACAGAATGGGATGTGGATTAGACTAATACATATTATACATATGATAGATAGATAGATAATAGATAGATATAGGTGTGAGAGAGAGAGAGACAGACAGACAGACAGACAGACTGCTTTATTGTTTTAGACCACCGGGTAGGCTTAGACATGTGGAGAATGTTTTTTATATATATACTTTGTTTACATTTCAAATGTTTTCTCCTTTCCAGGTCTCCCCTTTGGAAACCCCCTAACCCATCCCCCTCCTCTGCCTCTATGAGGGTGCTCCCCTACCCAACCAGCCACTCCCCTCTTCTCTCCCTGGCATTCCCCTATACTGGGGAATCTAACACCCTCAGGCACCAGGGCCTCTCCTCCCACTGATGGTCAAGAAGGCCCTCCTCTGTCACATATGTGGCCAGCACCATGGGTCGTTCCATGTGTATTCTTTGGTTGATGGTCCAGTCTACGGGAGCCCCAGGGTGTCTGGCCAGTTAACACTGTTGCTCCCTCCATGGGGCTGTCAACTCCTCAGTTCCTTCATTCCCTTCTCCAAGTCCTCCATATTGGACCCCATGCTCAGTCCAATGGTTGCTGTGAATTGAATCTTGGGTATTCAGAACTTTTGGGCTAATATCCACTTATCAGTGAGTACATACCATGTTTGTTCTTTGTTGACTGAGTTTCCTCACTCAGGATAGTATTTTAAAGTTCCATCCATAGAGCAGCAGTGATAAAAACTGCATTGTATTGGTACAGTGACAGGCAGGTAGATCAATGGAATAGAATTGAAGACCCAGAAATGAACCCACACTGTTATGGTCACTTGATCTTTGACAAAGGAGCTGAAACCATCCAATGGAAATAAGACAGCATTTTCAACAAATGATGTTGGTTCAACTTTCTGTCAACATGTAGAAAAATGCAAATTGATCCATTCCTATCTCCCTGTACAAAGCTTAAGTCCAAGTGGATCAAGGACCTCCACATAAAACCAGATACACTAAATCTAATAGAAGAAAAAGTGGGGAAAAGTCTCAAACACATGGGCACAGGGGAAAAGTTCCTGAACAGAACACCAATGGCTTATGCTCTATGATCAAGAATCAACAAATGGGACCTCATGAAATTGCAAAGCTTCTGTAAGGCAAAGAACACTGTAAATAGGTCAAAATGGCAACCAACAATTTGGGAAAGATCTTTATCAATCCAATGTCAGATAGAGGGCTAATGTTCAATATGTACAAAGAACTCAAGAAGTTAGACCCCAGAGAACCAAATAACCCTATCAAAAAATGGGGAACAGAGCTAAACAGAGAATTCTCAACTGAGGAAACTTGAAGGGCTGAAAAATACCCAAAGAAATATTCAACATCTTTAGTCATCAAGGAAATGCAAATCAAAACAACCCTGAGATTCTACCTCACACCAATCAGAATGGCTAAGATCAAAAACTCAGGTGACAGCAGATGTTGGCAAGAATGTGGAGAAAGAGGTACACTCCTCCATTGCTGGTGGGATTGCAAGCTGGTAGAACCTCTCTGGAAATCAGTTTGGCGGACCCTCAAAAAATTGGACATAATACTACCTGAGGACCCACCTATATCCCTCCTGGGCATATACCCAGAAGATGCTCCAACATGTAATAAGGACACATGCTCCACGATTTTCATAGCAGCCATATTTATTAATAGCCAGAATCTGGAAATAACCCAAATGTCTCTCAACAGTGGAATGGATACATAAAATGTGGTACATTTACACAATGGAATACTACTCAGCTATTAAAAACAATGACTTCATGAAATTCACTGAAGAATGTCTTAAAGAAAGTTTATGTAACATATCTCAGAATTGCCTCAAGTGAAAAATGGGACAGCTAAGATCTTTATTCACTGCCTCTTGCTTCTCTGTTTGGTAGTTATTCCAGGAGCATTAGGACCTCTTTTTTTTTTTTTTTTTTTTTTTATGACCTCCCAGTAGCCTTTGCAGTGCCAGTTCTGCTGCCCAACACAGCTCCTATACAAAAAATAGGAGTGTGCACCAGTTATGTTTTCTGAAACTGCAAGTGCTTTCAAAGGCAGGTCCAAGGTTGGAGAATTGAGCATTTATAGCTTCTGCTTAGTCTCTAATGACTATCTTACCCATCTTCTATAGAAGTGACTATATTCCACCCTTCAGGAAAGTGGGGCAAGCTGGTGGAATTTGTTCTGCTCCTTGTCTCTTGATTTGGACTTACTCATTTCATATATATATATATATGGCATCCCTTTCTCTACAACCTCTTTTCAGAAGATTTATGCAGACAAAGGAAACATTGTCACCCAGTGTCACTGCTGATATCATCATCCTGTCCTTTCTCATGCCCTTTGATCTATTACCTGTCATTTGAAATGAATATTTGGCAACTGTTGTGCAATGACCCATCCTCCCTGCACCCTATCCCCTCCTCTCTCTATCTCTTACTAAAGATGACATCTATACACGACTATGGCTAATGCAGTTTGCTTTCTCACACATGCCCTGACTGTCTAATAAGCAGATACTTTAAACAGCAAGTTGAAAGGGAATACTTATTCAGCTCATTCAAAAGCAAAGGTAGAGGTAAACTTGATCATATATAATAATGTATTGCTAAGGACTTAGGTCAGTGAACTTCATATACCACATTTTATGGAATTGATTTAAAAAATATAAATAAACACTTCCCTAGATAATACTTTACAGTGACAGCACTTAAATACCATCTGTTTGTGGCCCATAGAGAAGATTCTCATTAACCCTTTCTAACTCTATTTACATTGTTCTTTTCTTTGTTTTAATCTTCATGAGTGTGAGCACATAAGTGCACATGCTACAAGTATGTACTAGCCATCCATATTATCTTTTACTATCCTGCTTGTTTATCTGTTTATTTTGGGGACTATATAGTTACATTTCCCCCTCCCTTTTCTGCCTCCAAAGCCCATACCCAGCCAGCTTTTATATGGTTTCTGGGCATCAAACTGGTTCTCAGGCTTGCATGGCACATCCTTTAGCCACCAAGGCACCCTTTTACTGGATTCGACTGGATTCATCATCAGATTGGGAAGAAATAATTGTGGTTAATATATGATGAATACTTCTTGAATAAATTAAAAAATAATCCACTTGGGATTTATATCCCAAGAAACATTAACATGAGTTGTAACGAAAAAAATAATCAGTAAATTAGCCTTGTAGGGTTCATTTATAGATGTTCTATATGTGTTTATCAAACACTTATGGGATTTATATCAAGAATGCTTCCCTTTCTTTCATTGCATTTAAATATTGTTAAAACTTTATACCCTGGTATGTGGATTCCCCAGTTTCTGTCACTTTAATGCTTTATATTCTTGAATCAAGCTGATGAGGCTGTCAAACTATTTTTTATTCTCCAGGGTATACACCAAATCATTTGAATGTACTTCTTGAAGTTATAATTCAGGTTTATGCCTTGTTAATCTCGGATGGTTACACTGAACAGCCAATATTGAGAAATATTAGCCACCTGGCATCCTTAAATCAAAGATCCAGATAACTATAGGTGTATCTTGCAAAGATAGTTGTAACTGACCTTGCATTTTGGCTCAAAGTAGTTTGAAGATCAACTAGCCTGACCTTTCTAATTCACAAATAACACTGACAGCCTTCTGATCATTCAGCCCATATAGCCACAGTCAAAGATAACTAATCCTGTGTGTTGCTTCCTCCCTCTTTTGGCATCTCTAACTAGTTATGATACTTGCTTCTCTCTTTGTACCTTTGCTCTTTATTTTTCTGTCAATCTTGGCTGCAGGTGGGAAAATCTATTGAACAAATCATTCCTTCTATAGTTGTTGATAGTATGGCTAATATTTTCAGACTCTTTGTTGGAAACAAAAGTAGATGTTTCCTGGAGAATTTGGCATCTTGTTCTGTTTCTTCTTATTGCTTTCAGTCTACTATATTTGTTTGGTTTTGTTTTTTACATGAGAGATTATCCCAGAATAACTCAGTAAAGAAGCAAAGGGAATTAAGCTACAACTTAAGAAACCTGGGCAGCACACTAAAGACAAAAATTTGGAACTGTTTTCTGAGTATTCTTGTGCAATCTTTATTTGGGGAATTAAATATGACATACTTCCATGTGACTCCATTTATATACTGCTTTCAGGGCAGAGGACAGTGTTCTGCACTAATTCTCAGGGTTCCTATTGAATCATTCTAAGTCTCTAACTAATGCACTGGCAAGGCAGAGTGAATAATTCAGACACCAGCTTGATTTCCTGGTGATGCTTTCCAGGGAAGATAGGCATGGTGGCTCCCCTTTCTGTTCATAACAAAGTTGAAACATCTATGAGGTCTTTGGGAGAATCTTAATCCAATAGTGCTTGGCCATATAAGTTTCCTGAGCTGAAAGTTTTGTTGGAAATGATAGCATAATAAGGGTAGATCTGGGTCATTCTGGATGACTGAAGCTTTCTAATGCCAAGAAAGACTTGATTTGCAGTGATCAAGTCACACCATTGCACTTCAAATTGAGTGTTAAAACCCCACTTTCAGAGAGTAATGAGCTTGCCCTGGGTTACTAACCCTTACATAGAAATACACCTGAGAAGCATTTTACATTCCAAGAGCAAGTTGGCTTGTTAGAGTCTTCTAGTTTATCCCACTAGGCAGTGGGTCCCACACACTCAAGTTCATCACAAGGCTTTACAGCCCAGCACTGACTCAATTCATTTCATGGGCTGATATTCCCATCTTTTCCTCTCAGAAAGCATTTTATAAAAGTACTTTCAGTTTCAAACCCTGGGGCATTTATATACTAGTAATATTCCTCCTTGTGCTTTTCAAAAGAATGGAGAGCAAAGCAGTTAAATTAAATCAAATTAACATTGGCATAGTAGCATAAGTCAAATGTCAGGAAATTTAATATTAAGGAGTTAACATTCCTGTCTTATGAACTGACTAGCATCTACCTACTTAGAATTAGGAATAAGCTATGAATTTGGCACTGATATAAATGATGAGAGAGAGAGAGAGAGAGAGAGAGAGAGAGAGAGAGAGAGAGAGTCTGAGAGACAGAGAGACAGGCATAGACTGAGAGACACAGAAAGAGACAGTGATGGTAACCTCACACAATTAGAGAGAATATAGGTGTTCTCACATTAAGTAGCAAATAGGCTAACTTATAATTTGGGTGAAGTATATCTCTTTGCCTTGCAGTCAGGTCTCCTGCTCATGGTATTCTGAGTTAGCAAACACAGCCAAGCAGTTTACTTCCAAGCTCTGCTGTTGCAGGACTGAGAGCAAATGACCTGGAGGGTTTAGGGCACAGACTCCAGCTATGCTCTGTCAAGTTGCTGGATTCTCCATACCACTGTCTCCCAAGGAAGAGAGGCATTCACATTATTTTGGATTCCAACTGACAGCACCTTACAGGACAGGCTTCTGGAGACCCAACTCTGAGGAAGGGACGTTATTCTCAGAGTTTGAGGGCAGCACATCAGATAAATGATTTGTTTGGATTTGAGTCTGATTTTAATTTCAGAAATCTAGGGCCTAGAGACTTTCTGCTGAGTCTCAAAACAAGCAAAACCTAAATTCCTTAACCCAATTAGCCTTTAAGAAATTGGAAATTATGTTAGACCAGTATTTTAATTGTAACTTATTTCCAGTGAGAGGCTCTTCTCCCCTTTCAAACTCACTTTGCACTTGCCTTTCCAAGAAACTATTAACAAGCCTTTATATTGAGGGCATCCTCAGGCTCAGGAATAATGTAAGATCCCTTTGACTTAAGTTAGTGATAGTTTAAAAGCCTGTGTGCTTTATTCCTGCTTCTTAAAATAATACAGGGATAGGATCAGACCTTTCAGAGACTAGGGAATAAAATATACTTACACTGAATTTTCTGGGCAATGGGATAACCCACTGTATTAGCTAAGAGGAAGATGGAAGACAGAGTATCACAGTGCTTAAATGTGATTTTAGTAGGGCTGTGTCATGAAACAGTTATGTGCGTAACTCCTGTGTCCTGAGTCATCAGATTAAGCAAAGATGTTAATCTTTTTATTTCTTCTATGTATTTCTCTCAATGCCAGTTTCTCAGCTACAGTGCCAGACTGGTGAGCAGTCTCTTTTCTGGATACCTGTTTGTTTTAAATCTCTAATGCAGTTCCATATTCTCAAAGTAGTTTTAAACATAGTTCAGTGACTCTCCAATTTAGAATCTCTCACTGAATCATGCTTACTTGTACACAATGTATGTCCTTATCTTGTAGAAATAGTCTTTTGTTTCAGTAGCATGTAGACAGGTACTCAGGTGAGTTATGCTCTGAGATGTAGCTACCCAAGTCTGCTTCCAAATGTAAATAAAAATTAAAAAATTTTAAAAATCCACTGAAAACAAGATGTAGAATTCCGTAGCTGTGTGTTGGAGTATTTTCTTAGGCAAAGGTTTCTTGGGTGTAATCCTTGGCTTAGGGAAATCTTTTATGTGAACTGAGGTCTCAGAGGAGAGCTATCTCAGGGTCAAAGGTTGAGGTGAGATGCAGCAGTATCTCCAGCTAGGTCAGTCAGAAACCAAGAAGGGAGAATCTTAACCTTTCTGAAGTTTGCTATCAGGAGATGAAATAGGACATAGAGGTTTTCTGAGACATATTCAAAAATTGTTGGTGTTTCTTTGGCAAAAGAAATGAAAATGAAAATGGAGTCCTCTATCTCCTAAGATCCCACATATTCATATGAATCCCATATCAAGGAATCAAACACACAAAAGTCACAGGACTGAATGTGACACATGTTCCTTTAAATGTCCAGAAGGATGCTACCAATTAGAAATCATAGGACATCTTCATGGGAAGAGAAGTCAAGAAACTGTTTGTCTTCCTTTATTTTGAGTGGTTTTATCATTTGTTTGTTTATTTATGGAATAGAAAAGTCAATCCTACTCATTTGTTCATCTTACTGTCAGTTCTCCTCTGGAATCTTACTCACAGATAGCTGTCTCAGAAGTGTGGTTCTTTGGCTAGCTGTTCCATGGTTTGAACACACTCTCTACAAGGCAATTATCCAACTACAGTAAAGATGGCATTCTTTGGAGAGCTTAGTGAGTTTGGTTTTTTGGGTTTGGTTTTGATATTTTTATAGAAAATAATTTTATACAATATATTCGGATCACCCATTTTTCTCCCACAATTCCTTTCAAATTTTTCCAACCTCCCTATACACCTAACTCTACAACCTTTTTTCTTGCTCTCTTTAAAAAAACAAACAAACAAACAAAAAAATAAAACTCTTTAATACACAAACACAAAATTAGGAACCAAAATATATAAACAAAAGACCACTAAGACAAAAAATTGCTCAAACAGAGTAATATGAGACCAAAAATACCTACAAAATTAGCATTGAGTTCATTCGTATTGAATTTCTACTGAGCATGGGATCTATCCTGATGGGTGGCCATTATATCCAATGAGACTCCATTGGAAAAGACTCACTTTTTCTTTTCAATTGGGTACCAATTATAAATTATAGATAGCTTTTTGGTTAGGAGTATCAGCCCATGTCAACATTCATCTGTCAGCAATGACACTACCTGCCTTGAAACTGTGGGCCCTGTGCATGCTCTTATAGTCTCTGTGAGTTCATATGTGCATCAGCCAGTTATGTCTAGAGAAAACTGTTTCTTTTGGGGGGGAGGTGTAATCCAGCCCCTCTGTCTCTTACAATCCTTCTGCTTCATTTTCAGCATATCTGCCCTTAGGGGCAGTTGGAAGAAAACATACCATTTAGAATGAATGGTCTAAAATTTATTACTCTTTGCATATTGTCCAGTTGTGGGTTTCTGTGTTAGTTCCTACATATGGCAATAAACATCTTTTTCTGATGATGGTTGAGTGATGCATGATTGAGACAGAAATCATTAGGTTTTTGGTTTTGTTTTGGTTTTGTGTGTGTGTGTGTGTGTGTGTGTTCCTTTAACAGAACAATAATATTTAATTATCTGCTAGGATCATGACCTATCCAGTCTCAGGTCATACCCATCCTAGCAGTGTCAGACACATGTTTCATGTTATGTAGTAAGCTTTAACTACAATCAGATAGTTGTTGGTTACTCCCACAGCACTCATATCTCTATTGTACTAACATTTCTCAAAGGCAGATCACTGTTGTTAATCACAGTGTTTGTAGCTAGGTTGGTAGTTACTTTTCTCCTCTGGTAGTGTGCTGAGTAACTCCCAGTAAGTAGAGGTGAAGCATTTAGTTAGGTACCAGCTGGATTTCTCCATGTTTGATAATACAAGTGTTGACTTTAGCAATAGGATTTTACCATCTGTTTCTGTAGAGAATCAATAGACTTAGCAATAGTATGAGATGTCTGGTGCTTCCTATGGATTCCCTTTGGCCAATGACTCAACTAGATATACCCCGTTCTGCCTCTGGAAGTTTTCCTTGGTGATGTAAGGTGTCAAGTTGAATCATTGTCTCCCTCACTATTTGTTGACTATATTTCTTTCTATATGTATATATTTTAGTAAGCTTCTTTTATTTTTAAAGATTTATTTATTATATGTAATTTTTTTTTTTGTCTTCTCGTTCCGGCACCACTCTCTGTAGCTGTCTTCAAACACCCCAGAAGAGGGCGTCAAATCTCATTAAAGATGGTTGTGAGCCATCATGTGGTTGTGGGATTTGAACTCACAACCTTCAGAAGAGCAGTCAGTTCTCTTAACTGCTGAGCCATCTCTCCAGTCCCTTTTAGTAAGCTTCTTAAGTAGCGCATTTCCACAGGGTCCTTCAAATTGCCATTGTTTTTTCCCAATAGTTTCTTCCTTACTCCTTTTTTCTCTCCCCCTCCCCATTTAGTCCTCCCAATCCATTCCCTCCCAACCCTTCCTAACAATGCATTCTCTTTCTGATTTCTTAAGAGATCCTCTACTCCTCCCTAATTCTTTACCAGGTACCTAACCTCTGTGGTTATAAGGATTGTAGCACACATATGAAAAGCTTGTAGTCCAGGCTGCCTCAAACCCACTACGTAGGACATGCTGATATAAAACTCATAAGATTATGAATTTCCTGTCTCAATTTACAAAGTGCTGGAATTACATGGATACAGGAGATTCCATGTTTTAAACTGAACTTTAACTTGAGGTAGAATTTGCATGCACTCCTTTTTAGCAATTAGGTAGAAGCCTGTCATTTCTATCAACAATGAGTTTACAGATTAGTAAATTCAGAAGACATGTTTAGCTTCCCTTTCAGCAGCACAAACAAATGTCATTTGCATGCCTGGAAACAGGTAAAATGTAAGATTGTTTTATCTATCTGGGCTCTGGGATAATAAAAAGTGTGGATAGGGACCAGAATGTTAGAATTATGTCTGTGAGAACTACAGCTTGTCAATACTGACAGGTGGAGGGTGTTATGCATACCACATAGAGATGTTCACATGGCTAAGGTAATGGTCAGTATTCTACATCTTGCAAACTTTCTTTCTAGTAACAACTTTGGTGGGTGGTACAGAAGGAAAGGCAACATCTGCTGTCACCTGAGTTTTTGATCTTAGCCATTCTGACTGGTGAGAGGTGGAATCTCAAGGTTGTTTTGATTTGCATTTCCCTGATGACTAAGGATGTTGAACATTTCTTTAGGTGCTTCTCGGCCATTCAAGTTTCCTCAGTTGAGAATTCTCGGTTTAGCTCTGTACCCCATTTTTTGATAGGGTTATTTGGATCACTGTAGTCTTAACTTCTTGAGTTGTTTGTATATATTGGATATTAGCCCTCTATCGGACGTAGGATTGGTAAAGCTCTTTTCCCAATCTGTTTGTTGCCATTTTGTCCTATTTACAGTGTCCATTGCCTTACAGAAGCTTTGTAATTTCATGGGGTCCCATTTGTTGATTCTTGATCATAGAGCATAAGCCATTGGTGTTCTGTTCAGGAAATTTTCCCCTGTGCCCATGTGTTCAAGACTTTTCCCCACTTTCTCTTCTATTAGATTTAGTGTATCTGCTTTTATGTAGAGGTCCTTGACCCACTTAGACTTGAGCTTTGTACAGGGAGATAGGAATAGATCAATTTGCATTCTTCTACGTGTAGACTGCCAGTTGAGCCAGAACCATTTGTTGAAAATGCTGTCTTTTTTTCCACTGGATGGTTTTAGCTCCCTTGTCAAAGATCAAGTGACTGTAAGTATGTGGGTTCATTTCTGGGTCTTCAATTCTATTCCATTGATCTACCTGCCTGTCACTGTACCAATACCATGCAGGTTTTTTATCACTACTGCTCTGTAGTACAGCTTGGTGGCAAGGATGTGGAGAAAGAGGAACACTCCTCCATTGCTGGTAGGATTGCAAGCTGATACAACCTCTCTGTAAATCAGTTTGGCAGACCCTCAGAAAAATGAACATATTACTACCTGAGGAACCAGCTGTACCACTCCTGGGCATATACCCAGAAGATGCTCCAATATGTAATAAATACACATGCTCCACTATGTTCATAGCAGCCATATTTATAATAGCCAGAAACCAGAAAGAACCCAGATGTCCCTCAACAGAGAAATGTGGTACATTTACACAATGGAATTCTACTCAGCAATTAAAAACAATGACTTCATGAAATTCTTAGGCAAATGGATGGAACTTGAAAATATCATCCTGAGCAAAGTAACTCAGTCACAAATGAACAAACACGGTATGTACTCACTGATAAGTGGTTATTAGCCCAAAAGTTTGGAATACCCAAGAGTCACTTCACAGCAACCATTGGGCTGAGCATGAGGTCCCAGAGGGAGGAATTGGGGAAGGGACTGAAAGAGCTGAGGGAGTTGGCAGCCCCATGGTGGGAGCAACAGTGTCCACTTGCCTGACCTCCTGATGCTCCTGGAGACTGGATCACCAGTCAAAGAATACACATGGAGGGACCCATGGTGCTGGCCACATATGTGGCAGAGGAGGGTCTTGTTAGCCATCAGGGGAAGGAGAGACCCTTGGGCCTGAGGGTATTAGATGCCCCAGTATAGGAGATGTCAAGGAGGGTAGACCAGAATGGGTGGGTGGGTGGGGGAATACTCCCATAGAGGCAGGGGGAGGGGGGAGGAAATAGGGAGGTTCCAAAGGAGAGATCTGGAAAGGGAGATACATTTGCAATTTAAATAAAGTATAAAAAAGACACTGATTTAAAAATAATACAAAAAAAGATGAAATCATTTGTCTTTATTTCTGAAACAATGCCATTATGTATTTCCTTGTCTGATGATATTGCATCTTCACACATAACATTACCACTCCATAAAATGTATTTAAGAAAATGGAAGAAAATTGAAATATAGAGTCATTAAAGATGCTATTGAAAGAAAAAAAAAAAAAAAGGAAGAAGGAAAGGCAGCATCCAAACTCTTTTTTCTACTAGCAATGGCTGTTGATATAACAATGGCCATTGTGACTCATTGTGACTTTGCATTACACAAACATTAAGGCTCTGATCACTCTTCCCTACTAAGGCCTTATTGAAGCAGATTCTGTTATTGGATAGTTGGTACCAGTCTTCTCACTCTGGAGAATCCCAGGGATCAAGGCTCACCTTGATTCCTTGTAGTTAAACTAAGTTCCAACGCAAAATACTTCAAGTAGTTTTGTTTTTAACTTACTCTTTAAAAGGCAAAAAAATTGTTTCTCTTACTATTTCAATCTTACTATTGTGCCACAAGAAGGCAGGTGCATCTCCTGCTCACTTAAGGAAGTTTTGGTTCTGAAGATTTACAGTGGCCCTAAGAAACTGCTTCACCATTTCTTCCCCTACATTATTGATTGCTTGATTGTTTTTATTGTAGTACCACTCTTTCTCTTGTTCTTGTTTGATTTACCAAATTAAAATCTAACTTTTCTGCCCCATGTCTCTCTCCTGTGCTTGACTTAGCTGAGAATGTCTGGGTTTTAGAGTAAACACAACCAAAGTGACATAAGGGTACAGATGCCATCTTAGTTGATTAGAACATAACCTCATTTTATTTACCTAGAGTCCCCTCCCTGAGCACCTGCAATTATCCTATCTCTTGCTATAGTTGAACCCTGAGACAATTAGTCTTTGCAATGTCTGCATTACTTCCCTGTAATAGACTGCCTGAGGTAATTAACTTATACAGATAGAAAATGTATTTAGGCTCAGAATTTTAGAGGTTCTAGTCCACAATTGGTTAGTTCCATTGCTTTTGGCCTATGGCAGAACAGTATATCACTTATAGAATTAATATCATAGCAAAATCAAAACTGTTCATCAGGAAGCAAAAATTTAAAAAGAACACACTAGAGACTCATTATCCTGTTCAAGGATATATCCTCAATAACTTTAAGACCTATCCTAGGTCCCACCTTCTAAAAGTCCCATTTCACCAAGAATTTTAATTAATAGGCCCTTGGGAGCATTTCAGAGCCTAACTAAAGATGACTGTCTTCAGCCTAGAGACTCTGGCTTTCTTTGCCATCTCAAACCTACATATACACGGCCACTCTAAAAAGTGTTCTACAGCAAAATTGTTCCAAAAGAAAGTGCTGCATTAAATATGTCTTAGAAATGAAACACCAAAGCAAAGACCTTCGTGCAAAAGGTCTGAGAAGATCTGGATCTTCCTGGTATTAGCTGATCTTTTGCTTTCAATGGTTATATATCTCACTGAACTGTTAGCCAATTGGTAACTTTGTCAGAGGGAAATTTGGGATATTTATTCTAAATTTCTGGACCTAAAATCTATCCCAGTGCTTATTTATTTATTACTTTAATTAAAATTATCTCAAACATACAAACTGAAAACTCTCAGAAATCAGAAAGATAAGAATGTATATAGTCACAACCAACATTGAGCAGATTCTAAGATTCCACTGCATTTGTTTCAGATTCTACCTTAAGAACTGAAGTACCAAGGAATGAAAAGAAAGAAAACAAAACAACCCACCCATATGATAGTTAAAGTTCAGCCCAGTTTCTTTGCTCTCTTTTACCTGGAGAATTCACTTTAAGTTATTGTATATTGTTCCCATGAATGTTTTATTATTTTTTCTTGCATATGCTTATTCTAATATCATAGCCTTGATTTTTGTCTGGCATATGTGTGTGTGTGTGTGTGTGTGTGTGTGTGTGTGTGTGCTGTGCCTGTGTAAGGCATGTTTAGCTTGTATGGGGACACAGGTTTATGTGTAGGCCCAAGTATACTTGCTTACTTGTTGGGTGAAGGCCAGTATTGTCTTTGATTATACTTCACCTTATATATTAAGGCAGAGTCTCTCCCATTCGTCTGCTCTGTCTCCCATGTGCTGAGAATACAGGTAAGCTACTATGGCCATCCAGCATTAACCTGAATGCTGGGGATATGACTACTGGTCTTCATGCTTGTGTGGCAAGCTCTTTACCCACTAAACCACCTCCACAGCCCAATTTTATATAGAGTCATAAAGTATGCATGCTTGAAAAACACAATTTTATTCAGTATTACTTCCATTGCTACACTTTATAAAGCAACTCCATGAAACAAGATTATACTAAACATATTGTTTTTCCAAATGCCACTTCGTTATACAAAGCTGATTCTTTTCTAGTCTTTGAAACCTAGCCCCAAACCACTCTAGTCATCAGGAATGACATAGTCTTGGATCTGTGGTCTTAAACTCTCCTCCTGCTTTGTAAAAGATTTGCTAGTTTAGCTGATAAGTTACTTTGCATGTGCTTTGACCTAGAGGGTACAAATAGCATCCTAAGTAGCCTCCTTCAGTTAAGAGAGTTCATTGAGATGAGTTTTATTTCTTTGCCATTATTTTCTAGTATCCAAGAGAATTCTTGATTCTTAATAGATATATAGCAAATTCTTATTGGATAAATGCCTTCCTGAGTAGAAGAAAGTGGCCAGTAAGAAGGGTTTAATACTGTGGTGGGAAGTGCTTGTAAGATCACAATATGAAAGCTGTGTCTAAAGTTCAGCATCCTCTGCTTTCATGTAAATTTATTCTTCAATTATTGTCAAGAGGGATTAAAAAGATGATTTTTGTCAATTCTTTTAGACTGTACAGTCAGGCATGGCTTGGTGTGGATCAGTGGATGTTTGCAAAGATCCACCAAAGCTCTAGCAGCAGGGAAGAGTGATTTGAAAATCTTGGCAGATGTTCTGCTCTTTAGCCATCTGTCCTATAAAAGTAGCTTTGATTTGCCTTTGACTAGGCCCTAACAAAGCCATGAATGCCAAATGCGATGTGATAATGCCAAATGTGCAACCTCAGTCTAAAAGAGTTGCTTCCTCATTCTCTGCTGCTCCCTTGAAGCCAGGGGCCAGTTTGCTCTGACTAGAGTAGATGTGGCTTCCTTAATGAATGGCTACAGGAGGGCCTGGGATGAAAGGGTTTAGTGCTATCAGCAAATGCTTCTTCTGGGCTTTGGTCAATTTCATTTATTAAGTAATTATTGAATTAGCAATTAACATGCATTAATTATTACTACCATCAAATTGCTTCTGATTCATAGAAGCAACTGAGTATGTGGTATTCTCAAGTACCAGAGTCTGGCAAATAAACATTGGCAGCATAAGAGAACCAACTTACCAGCACAGACCTCCTGTTGAAGTGATCTCATCTGTAGAATGGGAGAAATACCAGATATGTGATAGGGAGAATTTAGGGAAATGACTTTAAACGTTCTGTTGTTTCAGTAGCAACAGTGATGACAGTGGACAGTGTGTTTGATGGTGATGGTGGAGAAAGGGAAAATGGCTGCACAACTGGATCATCCTTGCTCCAAATTTCATTTATTTCTGTTCTTAGCTCTATGATCTTGAGCAAGTCACTTGGCCCCTCTGTGTTTCAGATACAAAATGAACCTAGTGATTTCCCATACAACATGATTACAGTAATTCAAGAGAATTTACATGAGGAACCTAAATGCAGCCATAGTAAATGGAACACATGCAGGAAAACATTATGGAGCATGAAGGGAAAGTAGGAATGGGTATCATCAGTACAAAGTCAGGACAAGCTCTTGATATGGAGTTTGGGGATCCAAATTTCACTTGACTTTCACTGGGAAGCCTGGTGTTGTTGGGCATGTTACTGACATTCTCTGTTGTTTCTCATCAGTGCAGAGAGACCCATACAGGAATGAGGTAATGTTTAAATGAGGGGCATATAGGAGGGACCTATATTAAGGGTAAGGAAGGTATCACCAAACAGTGAAGGCTTTGTGAAGGAGAATGACCTTAGGTGCATGACCTTAGGTAAGACTTAAGCAGGGATAGTTAGATGAAGAGGGTTTTCCAGGGAACGCACAACTGAA
Source organism: Rhynchomys soricoides (assembly GCA_019843965.1). NCBI lineage: Eukaryota > Metazoa > Chordata > Mammalia > Rodentia > Muridae > Rhynchomys > Rhynchomys soricoides. The sequence goes on along the minus strand of JADRCH010000007.1, from coordinate 25,783,025 downwards.
CGGGAGGAGCCATGTCCAACTGACCTCTCCTTCCTTGCTTCCTCCCCTCTGGAGAAACCTTATTTGTAGAACATAATTGGTAATAAAGAAGTTTTGACTTTGGTTTGTTCCTTCAGTCATGGCTGACACTGGCAAAATTGCTAAGTCATTGAAGTTAGCCTGCAAATCCATCCATTTTGTTAGTTCTCCTGCTTTTGCTGTGTTTTCTGCACAGCTCATCTCAACAAGATCCCATGCCCATCTCACTTAGCAATTCTGCAAAATAAGCTCCTGTGAATCTCCTTCCCACCCTCAAAAGCATGCCTGGGATCACAGTGTGTCAACCTTAAGAGGAATAAGGTGTCCATAATCATAGGTCTATTATTTATTTGTGAAGGGATGTGACCACAGATAAGCATGTAGTTAGTGAAATGAACAAAATCAAATTATTACATTCTCTTACTTCACCAATCCAATCCCCCATCTCTCTCCAGTATATATATTATTTAATTCATTTTAGTTATAATATTATTACCTAAGTATTAATCAGGACTTTGGGAGTTTTAAGTGTCAGAAACATAGAGATCCTGAACACTAAGGGGAGACCTTGGCTTGTGTAACTGAATAGTTCAATATGACTAAGCTCAAGGTTTAAAAAGGTAGGGATGCTTGATTGCCTTGACTCCCCGTTTCTTACTGTGGCTCCATTCTAAGGCAAGCTGCCTTCTGATAACATCCAGAAAGTCTAATAGTACAAGGTTTATCATCCCTTCTTCCTTCGTTTTTTTTTTTTTTTTCCCCTTCTTCCTTAAGGTCCTAAGAGAAATTATGGAGCAATTCCTAGAAAATGTCCTACAAAGGGCTTTCATTAGCTTGCACTGAATTTAGTGCCTACTTTTCTGTTGCAAGAGGTTGTAGGGCTATGATCATTGCAAACAATACTAAGTGCCCATGACTGGAACTAGGGTACATTACCAGTCTCTTTCACTTTGTCTCCTTTAGACTGTCTTTTCCTACCTTGTGTAGACTCCTTCCTCATGAAAGTAACAGTGAGCATCCCATTGGAAATTGTAACTTCCTCTCTTTTCCATCACCTTTTTGTGGTACTCATGCGTGGAAATTATGGCTTTTTAGGAAAGAAAAAACTAAACTATCTCACTGCATTGCAGCAATGGGGTACCAGGTAGAAATACTGGAAGGAGGAGAAGATGTCAAGAGGCAGTTAACAGATAGCATAGTCCAATCACATGTGGCTTATACAATCTTTCTAGATAAAATCAAGTGGGATTTTCACCTAAAGTTTTTTAGATATTATTTTCATGTATGTTTTCATTCCTGGTGTTCCCTTATGTTATTTCTGACTTATTTGCTTAATGATTTCATTTGTGCTTCAAAATGGAACACCAAGCCTTCCTTTATTTACCTTTCCCAAAGCCTCTTAAATATCATGGAGCTCTGTAGGCAGCTAGCAAGCTAGAGGGGCTGTATTGGATATTAGTTAAGCAAAGAGTTCTTGAGATAATTTAACACAGATGTGTAGGTCCCTGGCAAATAAGCTTGTGCTAATTAACTACTTTCAGAAAACCTCCCACCTGACAAATAGTGAAAACATAGAGAAATATCTAAATACTTCAAAGACACAGGACAAATCTGTAGAAAATATTTCCAAACACTAGAAATTTGAAAACCAAAATAACTCCACTATTAGCATGGAGTGGGGAGGCTCTGTGGTTTGCCCTTGCTACTGTCCTCAATGTAGGGAGTGTGGAGAAGAGGTTTTCAGTGTACACAGAAGACTCCATTACTTTGTTTTTACACTTATAGACATTTCAAGAACATTATAGAAGACAAAACAGATTGTTCAGTGTTGCTTTCTTATATCTATGGATGCAGTAGTATGTCACATCCAGTAAGATGTGAGGTCTTAGCTCGCTTTCTCTTTGTCTTTCTTTTATTTTTCTCTGTACTCTCCTTTTGAACCTTTGTAACCTTCTCCACTTCCTTTTTCCTTTCAATAATCAATAATCTCCTACTCTGTTTCAGTGATCCTAATGGGTGAAAAGTGAGTTAAAAGCTTAGTCCTTGCTCTCAAAGACCTTATGATTTAATGAGGGGATACATGCAGATAAATGGACTTCAATGTGGTATAATAAATATTATTATTGGGGAAGTTATGCAATACGTATGAGCCATATAAGGAGGAGAGAATTAAACTCACACTTCCATAATTAGAAAAAAAAATTTTTTCAGAGGAAAGCTAAGCTAGGTTAGATAGACCTTGTTTTTCAAGGCATGGTGAGCTGGGTGGGAGGAGGCTTGGCCTATGGTAAGGAGGTTCTATTCATTATCCTTGCTCTGGTTGTCTCATCCAGTAGGTCTAGCATTATATTCAAAGGGTTCAGTTGTGAAGTCTGTTAAACATTAGAAAAAAAATCTGTGTGAGCAGATGTGATTCTAATGTCCAGACTCCATGGCACTGATCATCTGGAGCCTGACACAGTGCTGTCAAAAGGGCAAAGAAACTGTGCTAGTTTCCCTGTCCCTGTGGTCACTGGGGACTATAATGCCACGTCTTCTGGAGTCTCTGTTGATCTTTCCCTAGGAAGTATTTCTCTCCTCTCATTACCATGTTCTACCAAGTACCATAGCTTCTGAGACATGCTTCAGGTATGCTGTTTACTCGATTGCAAGGACAGAATTCCTTTAAGCTTCTCTTAAGTGGTGCCATTTAGGGCTGTGCTGGGCACTGGAAAAGAAGAGACAGAGCAGTTTGGTTTGTGTGTGTGTGTCTGTGTGTCTGTATCTGTGTGTCTGTATGCGTGTGTGTTTTCACCAAACTACTCTGCTTGTACATTATGAAAAATTAGTAATTTTGAAACCCTTAATTATTTTTTGTTTTATTTTGTTAAGACAGTGTTTCTCTGTGCAGCTCTGGATCTTCTGGAACTCGCTCTGTAGATCAGACTGGCTTCGAACTCACAAGATCTGCCTGCCTCTGCCTTCTGAATGCTGGGATTAAAGGTGCATGCTACCACACCCAGCCCTTAAATTTTTATTCTACCAAATATATGACAAGTCTCCTCTTAGAAATAAGTCATGCAATACAGAAATATGAGTGCAAAAACAGTATTTTTCTTCCTCCAATTCTTGCTTTTAGCAGCATGCATCACATTTGTGAGGTTTTTTTTTTGTTATTATTATTGTTGTTATTATTGGGCAAGATTCTTCTTTCATACAATACATCCTGACCCTAGTTTTTCATATCTCTACTCTTCCCAGTTCCCTGCTTCTTCCCCTGTCCTCAAGAACCATTCCCCCTGTCTCCCTTTAAATAAGAGTAGGTCTCCAAGAAATTACAACCAAACATGACACACACAAAAAATACAATAAGACAAGGCAAAAGCCCTCACACCAAGACTGCACAAGGCAAACCATCAGAAGAAAGAGAGTCCCAAGATCAGGCAAACAACTCAAAGACACACTCACACTCACAGTTAGGATTTCCACAAAAACACCAAGCTAAAGGCCATAGCATGCACACAGTGGATCTAGTGCAAAAGACTCTTGCAAGTCCCATGCTTGCTGCTTCCATCTCTGTGAGTGCATATGTGCCCTGCTTAGTTGATTCAGTGGGCCATATTCTCCCTCTGACTCCTACAATCTTTCCTTTTCTATTCTGCAAGGTTCCCTGAGCTCCAAGGGGAGGGACCAGATGGAGACCTCCAGTCTAGACTCTGTCTACATAATGTCTGGCTGTATCTACATTCACTCCCATCTGCTGCTGGATGAAGCCTCTCTGATGACCACTAGACAAGACATTGATCTATGAGTATAGCAGAATATTATTAAGAAACATTTCATTGATTTTTTTTTCTTTTTAAGACCAGACATGTTTGGTTCTACCCTAGGTCTCATTCAGTCTTGTTCCTGACCATCCAAGCAGTGGCAAGGGCCCCCTTTCCTGGAGTAGGCCTCAAGCTAAATAAGACATTGATTGTCCCCTCCACAAGTTCTGCACCACCATTTCCTCAGCACACCTTGCAGGCATGACAGATTGTAGGTCAGAGGTTTTGTGGCTCGGTTGGTGTCCTTTGCTAGTAATCTGCAAAGTACCTTGCCACACTAAGGAGACTAGAATGTAGTAGTGAAGGCTCCATGCAGGCACCAGCTAGACCTCCTCACATTCAATGAGCTGTGTAGATGTTGACCTTGGCAATGCCCTTACCCCAGCCAGTTCATTTGCATATCTTTTGAGTCTATTATTTATGCTTTCCTATCAATACATTAATGTATCTGTTGTAATCCTGATAGAAAACAGATAGTACACTCAAATTAGGTTCACTAAAGGTGGATTTAATAAAAAGGATGGTGGGCAAGAAATGGGGAGGGTGTCGGGAAAACACAAAGGAGCATATGAGGGACTTTCATTGACTAGGATATGAGGATCTGGAGAAAGGACTCACAGAGAAGTGACTGAACAGTGTACTCCTTCCACTGTCTTCCCCATTGACTGAGTCCAAGGGACACCAAGGGGAAGAAAAGCTAGCGATCCACTCTGTGCAGGCCAGTCTTCTGAAAGGTTTTCTGGGCTTTTCTTTCTGTTTGTTACAGAAGCAAATTTGCACTATGTTCTTATTCTGTTTTTTAACCTGGATGGTTTGCCTTCAAATCTTTTCAAATGAGTGCACATGGAAGTAATTGTTCTATTTCATTCATTGTGAAATATTTCATTATTTGATATTAGGAAATTTTTTTAATGTGCATATAATGATTGGTGTGTGTGTGTGTGTGTGTGTGTGTGTGTGTGTGTTCCACAGATGATATACATTATTTCTGCAAGTTAGGAAGACAAATAAAAACCATGATCATCCTCAGTCTTCCCCCTAGGATCGCCCCTGTTGACCCTGCCTTGGAGTCCTTTCTACTAATCGTTTGTACCTTTTATCCTGTATTCACCAATCTAAATTTTGGGGGACTATAAACCCTCTTATAGTTTTAAAGCTGTTATTTCTATATCTCTGTGAATCTTTAAATGATACATTGTATGGTGTTACTTTTTGGAAGCATTCATTGGAATGCATATTTGGAAGCATAAAATCACTATTGTAGTTGCCTTCTACACTTTCTTTAGACATTGCATCCATTTTTTCTGTGTGTAGATAAACATTACTTATTTTCTAAGCTTAGATTACTCCTATGAACATGCCACAGAGTTGCTCTCCAGGTGTGATGGTTTGCTCAGCCCAGGGAATGGCACTATTAGGTGTGTCTCTGTTGGAGTAGGTGTGGCCTTGTTGGTATAGGTATATCACTGTGGGTGTTGGCTTTAAGACCCTCAGCTGCCTGGAAGCCAGTATTCTGTAAGCAAACTTCAGATGAAGATGTAGAACTCTCAGCTCCTCTTGGGCCATGCCTGCCTGAATGCTGCCATTTTCCTGTTTTGATGATAATGGACTGAACTTCTGAACCTGTACGCTAGACCCAATTAAATGTTGTCCTTATAAGAGTTGTCTTGGTCATGGTGTCTGTTCACAACAATAAAACCCCAGGCCACTGGCTTTGGGGTTCTTTCCAGACATTTTAAAGGATTCTATTTATGAACATTTCTGCGTCTGTCTTCTGGAACATGCATAAAAGAGGCCTTGGGGCATAATCTGGGAATAAAATTCCTGGATCATGGGATGTATGAATATTGATCTTAACTCTGTAATACCAAATTGTTTTCCATAGATGTGCCAACTTAAGTTCCCACAGATCTGTGTGAGGCCTCTGGCTATCCCTTGCCCTCCCTGGTGCATTGCATTTGCAGACATCTTTATCTTTTTCATCACTAGTCTTCTGTTCAGAGTTGTCAAGTGAAAGGTTGCTATATCCCCTTTCCTATCATAAATATTTTAATCCTTGGGAAAATAGTGCTACTAGTCTCTATAAAAAGTTGTTTCCTTTTCTTGACCTATGTTATTTCCATTATTGTTCTCTGAAGTTGACTGTGGAACATTCTAAATACACTTCAAGGTAGTTAAGACATTGAAATCTACCAAATGCATCCTTTAATTCTTTCAGTTTGAAAGTGAATGTGATTCTGGTACAGTGACTGTAAAGTCTGCTTCATAAGACTGAAAGTTTGGATTGGGCCTATATGGAAAAGTGAGCTTATAGGGAGGCAGGTGCAAAGCAATAGATCCTTGGACTCTGGATCACCCTGCGTTGCATAACAAGGTAAACTGTGTTTATAGTAAGAAGGAACTTCTCCCTGTGTCTTTCCCTTGATCCTTCCCCTCACTTTTCTCTACCTATGTCCTAGTTTCTTTCCATCTTTTATATTTTCATTTAGTCACTAGTTAAGAACTTAGTTTAGGAAACAGATATAAATTATAAGTGTATTCTTAAGGGAGTGGTGAGGAGAAGACAGTGCTTCTCGGGGGTAGAGGGGGGAATCCAGGCATTCATATTTCCTGAGTGCATGTCAGTCCTGGCATAGATTATGCTACTAGGTATTTGCTAAATGAATGAATGAATCAATGCTACAAAATATTTTCAATTATAGCAACTAAAGTATGCTTTATTACTGGAGTTAGTCTTTGATAATTAAATGCTGTATGTGATTTCTTGATTGATCTATTTAGGAGATATAAAATAGCCTACCAATTCATTTTACTTTTTGTAAAATAACTTTCTGTGTTCCTTCAGATTCTCCATCCACTTTCTCCAAGTGTTGCACAGTGGCATAAGCTATTTACAGTGTGGCATTCTTTACCCTTCCACACATGCAAGAGCTAGTTATCACACAGTGTTCCTCTGATCTATAAAAGCTGAGAAATTCACATTAATGAAAACATAGGGACTTACAAAATCACCCCTATTCTTCTTCCATGGAAATATTCTGGTGCTTGGTAGTTAGCTGGATGGACTGTGGGTAATGGTTGGAGTTTGAGGTTCTGCTGCTGCCAGGGTTATGTAACTTTCAAATCAGAAAGCAGACTCAGTGGTATGGGGGAAGAACTGCTTTTAATGAGCTGCTAGGATTGGCTGAACTTGTGCTAGCCTTGTGCCTTCATTATAACCTTGGTGTTTTTCTCATTTCTAAACTTTATTTGCATGCCACAGCCCAGCTGAATTTGCCTGGATGACTTGTTTCTTTAATCTTCTAGCTTAGCTGGCTAGCTTGTAAATCAGCCTCAGACTTTGAAGCTACCCATATATTGCCCCAGTTAGCACTCTGTAGAGAGTTGTTTGTGTAGGCTCAAGTCCAAAGCATGACCATGTGTAATGAGTTGTTATTGAGCTTCAGGAAAAGATTGCATAGATGGATAGATAGGACAGTTCAAGGCTGAGGGTTTCCCAGCTAATGCTGTGGGACACCAGAGCATTTAGCAAGTAACTCCGAGTCCCACCCTTCACTACTACCAGAGATGATGTGTTTTTTCTCTACCTGTCTCGATCATGCCTGGGAGCTGTAATTTTAAAGCTACTGAAGGGAAAACTTGCTGTTCTTTGGGTCTTAATGATACAGTGAGCACCACTGGCCCAACCTTGTATGCACTCTGCACCAGTAGGTCCTCTCATACAGCTCTGAACCAAGTATAACTACATTTCATTTTCTAAAATATAGAAGTGGGAAAAAAAGAATGTGAAGCTAATGTTGAATGAGGGAGATATTTTGCCATGCACTTTGCTACTGAAACACTGGATTCCTCTACTGATGATAGTGGAAATGTCCGTGCTGGTATGTTTACCCTTGTCCTTGCCACCCTCCATTTTCTCTAGTGAATATTAGCTTGTTCACCACATGTGAATCACTGAGGGAGGTGTAAATTGACTTAAACTTTATAGAAATAGTTTGGATTCTCTTATCAGCAGAGCCTGAAATAGCATGTTTGTGTAAGGACTGTTAAAGTTGATTTTACAGGCTAACTACTTCCAGCAAACTCTGCCATGTACAGTTATCCTTGACCCTTAAGCTAGGCTATGAAGTGACTGGGATGCTTAGAGGCTTTACCTAATTGGAAACTGGCTAATCTTGCTATGTGACCCACTAAGGAAGGTTTCAGCAGAGACATCATTCTTAGAGCCAAATTCTTAGGGTATCTGCCTCTGCCCAGAGGCCTGCTTTGGTCCTGCTATGTATTTTGTGGGTATATTTGCTTACTGAGGCTGAGTACAAGTATGGAAAGAAAATGAAAAAATGGACTTTTGGGGTGTAAAAGAGATGAACAGGATTGTTCCGTCACCAACATCATAGGTTTGGGGATCACCCTTATTACCTGACCTGGGCTTCCTGGGGTAGTTTCTAGAGTAGTTCTAGTCATATAGCAGTCATCTGGATCCTAGGTAGAAACATAGCCTCCTGGGACCCATGATCACATTCTGATTCAGTAGGTCTGGGATGGAACCTGGCAACCAGATTTTGTACACTTAATACCAGTTGAATATCTCTCCCTTCTGCTTCATAAAGTGACTTTTAATGAAATCTTAATGTGAATTGAAATCAAGAATTCCTTTGATGTACTTTTGGGTAACCCTACTGAACTCTGTCTGGGAGAATGTAGATACATCATTTACTGCAATCTTAACTTTCTGGAGAGTTCCCTCTGGTCCAGTGGTTTGAATGATATCTGGAATCTGCAACAAACCTTTCAGATGTACACAGACCTTCACTCAGAAAGCCCTCTAGCACTTCAGAATTGAATAAGAGATACTTCCAGGATGGAATTTTAATTAGAAAAGATGAAGAACTAGAGGAAAATTATCAAAAATTTGAAAGGTTTCCCCCTCTACCTATCAAGGTGGGATCTATTAGCATATAACATAGAGCCATGACTGAAATAATAAATGAGTGCAAATCATTTATAATTAGCCACTATGTGTCAGGCCTTATCATCATTTTTCAGCTGCCATGACAACTAAGACTTTCAGAATGATTGTTATCCTTACATAGATACAAAATGAAGGCACCAGGAAGTTAAGTAACTTATTTAATACCTTGAAGCAAGAAAGTAGCAGCCTGGCCCTCCTGCTTCTTATGAAAACAAACTCATTAAGGGCACTAGTAGGGCACAGAAGTTTCCATTTCAAAAGAGAAAGGAAATAAACATATAAGAGGCATAAGAGGGACACAACTCAAAAAGATAGGATGATTTTCAGAAAGGGAGCTAGGTACAGTCATTTTAACCTCTACTGCACACTAGGCTTAATTTCAGAACTTATGTTATCACTCAAGACTTGACAGTGCAATGGGCATGTGTCACTATCTGTCTCAGGATAGAAGGTTTTGTGTGTTAGTGTCTGTTAAAGCTCCTTTTGGAGAAATCACTTTCATGATGATGGAAGCTCTAATGAAACCCACACTGATCATGATGTGTTTCCTAATGGTCAACCAGTTATTTCCTAATACAAGTAGGCTGATAAGAATATTTAAAGTTTGACTTTTAGTCTCTCTAGAGTCACCCTCTGTCACTCCCAATAAACTACTTTTTAAAGATTTTTTGGTTTGATTGGTTGGTTGGTGGTTGATTGGTTTTAGCAATCTGAAAAAGGAAATTATAGAATGGCATTTAAAATTGTTTAGCTGAGTCCAGAGTTGTGTCTTGGTAAGCACATCCCCTGTTTGCCAGCCAACAGTGCACAGGGGATCTTACTGGGTGCCTACCACCTTTATGTTTTACAGCTTTGGCTTGCAGATTCAAGTCTCCAGATCTCACTGAAAAGGATTCCTCCTCAGGCACACTTCAGAGCTCAACTTCGAGAGGAACTTCCTATGCTCAGCCTCATGTTTGTGGCCACTGTTTCTGTCACTTGGCATAATAAAATCTGAATATATAATCAGTGAGGGGGAGGAATACAGTTCTCTGCTCTTCTGCTTCTTCTAGGGAGTAATTGTTTAACCAAGGGCCTGCTGTAATAATCTCTCTTTAAGGTGTGAAGTTTTTCATATGTCAACCAGCTGTAACCTTTCGAAGGTTTAATGAAATCAGAAAATACAATCCGCTATATGAGGCTGAATATGAATCAAGTCTATTATTGTTGAACAAATGACATTAATTTCCAGCACACATGTGGACATGTATTTTAAAATATTTGTTTGAAAAATGTCAGGGTGCTCATTGTTTTAGACTATTTGAACAGCACACTACCAGTGTGCTCTTTTTAAATAGTTGTACTTTTGAAAGGTTACAGTGTTAGCATATTTACCCTTTCCTGACTTCTTCAAGTCTCTCGTATAGTAGAAAATACCCAAAATTCTTTATGTAATGCCTAATGGTATAAACTCCCCTTCCTTCTCACTCTACATCCTGGTGCCTTTTATTGTGTTGTTCATGGAAAGCTTCTTTGCCATGTGCTTGTATATGGAATGAGAGTATTTTAAGCAAATGGGGACAGATTTCACATCTGCTATTTTCAGTGACATCCCCCAGAAAAGAGGCAGGTTACCTAGAGACTCTTTGGTGCCGTAAGGCAGTAGAAGTTGGATAATGATCATGGCAGCTTTGGCCCTGCACTTCTGGAGGCAAAGTGTTTCAGTCCAGCAAGGATCAACATAGGTAGAGAGCATGGTGGTCTATAAAGTAAAATTGGGAATGTCTATGAGGATGTTGGGTGGAAAGACAAAACCTAAGTTTATATCACTTCAGTTTCAGTTGCTATACATGTTTTGTTATGCTCAGGGCATGTTGCTATTGGGATACAACATTTGTAATACATTTCATTATTTTGTACACGGATGCACACTGGGCTAACCATCTGTACTGTTTAATTGATCTTAGCTGTACTTATAAGAAAGATTGGCAACTATCTTAAGAATCTGATCTAGCTAATCAGGAAATTGATTTAATCAGAATGTTTCATCCCATAAAAGGTTTGATTGAGCAGTTTCTGAATGCTCACCAGCATGGAGGTTTTGTACTTTTATCCAACTTAGTACCTTTTTCAAGTTATATTTGAAGTTGGAAGTATTTCCACTTGTAAAATAATCTGCTCTAGTAATACAATACTTTTACTTTTGACTAAAACACAGTGCTTCTTCTGCAATGTTTGTTCCCATTTCACCTTGTCTACCTGATGTGAACCTCCATCTACTAATTTCTACTTGTTCCTAAATAACTTCTCTTCTCGAGAAAGGTGTCCATACTATCACCCTGTTCTCATATCTCCCTAAGTCTCCTCTCTGTGAAGGCATTGTGTGAACCAAGCAAGCTAAGTGACTTGGCTGAGCAGTGGACAGTAGAGTCCATGGGCTCTACTGACCCAATGATGCCACTGATAGATAACACAGGTTACTCAGCTTGGAGCTGTTTCCCATTCTGTTTGTTATCCTTCAATCAGCTCTGTAAAAAGTCACATCTTTACTGTTTCTTGCTATCCCAGTCATTCATCTTGTTTGATACCAGAGTCACACTAAGGCTTCTTTCTGTTGTTCTTGGTAGTGAGGCTTCTCTCCTCCAAAACTGTCCTTCCCTCTGGTTTCCTTCCACAGAACTTCTAAGATAAGTAGATGCAGAAATGATTTTCAAGTCAAAAGCAAAATTACTCAATAACTAATTAGAAAACAGTTCTAAATATCACATCTTTAGTTTGCTATGTTGGATCCTTTCATCAGACATTTTTTAAAGTTTAATTTATTACTGGTTACTACTATAAAAATCATTTGTATCAACATTTCTAGATGAATCTGCCTGTCAGCTTTTAGTTATTTTTAAATTATTTTCCTAAGTTAGCATGCTCATCATAATTCACAAACTTAAATGCAACCAATATTTGTGGCACTTCAGTATTTCTTAAATGGAGTCCTCTGACTCAGTGCTATCCTGAATGTGATCAAGTAGTTGTGAAACATTCCTCAGGACTCACCTTATGCCCATGTTCAGTCCTCTGTATCTGCTGGTCACTTTTGCTGCAGTTCTTCCCCAATGTTTCACGTGACAGCCATAATTGTTCCCACTTCGACTCAGAAGTTTTATCTTCTTAGCCACTTAGTCCTATGCCTCTGGAACATCATTTGATTTCACTGTACTTGCTATTCTCTTGAGTTATCTTTGTCCACTTCTAGATCACCTCTTCTTTAGCTAGACTGCAGTTCAGAAGAACAGAGGACATCTTTGGCAGATTCATTGCTCTATCACCAGCCCATGTAGGTTCAGGAAATGCTAGCTGGATGCATAAAACATCTGAGAAATCCAGGGATAAATATTTGTAAACCATTTCTATAGCAGGATCTACATTGGTACAGCATTTTCTAAATGCCTTAAACTAAAAATATATACAAACAGAGAGATTTGGGGTATACAAGTTTCTAATATTGCAAGCATTCTTGAGCATAGAATTGGCAAGTACACACTTTTTAGTGCCCCCTATATTTTTAAGGCTGTATCATAGAATAGGCTTAATGGAAAGTAAGAGAAGTTTGCAGAGCTTACAAAAGAATCCTTCTTCACCTTCACCCAGCTTGTCACCTGCTCTCAAGTGGGTGTGGTGCCACTTCACGATTATCTGCTTCTTGGATATAAGTGGTTACCTTTTGCTTTCCACATTTTATCATTCCATTCTATTTGTGACATGCTTGGAACAGTAAGTATAAACTTATTACAACAAGTTGAGCAGAACTCTAAATTTTAAGAAATGTTTTATTTCTGGTTTTAATTTTTGTTCATAGTTCTGAATAGTTCTGATGTTTGCTGACTATATTAAAAGTTAATCTTTTAAAAATATGCTCATGTTTATTCTGGTCACTGAGATAAAGAAAATTTCATTGCACAGTAGTTGAAAGTAAACTTCTTTAATAGGTTCATGTAATTAAAATTGTAAAGGTTGGAGTAATTTATGGGGAATGGGTTTTAAATGTGCACTGACCACAAATGCAAATGCTGTTTTCTCTACTAAACAGTTCACTTCACTGTATTACAAGCCTGTGAGGGTGTGTGTGAAGGAAATCCAAAGCTATTTTCCATGATGGAGTTTGGTATTTCTTAGATGAATGCTGTTGAGGAAAGCACACTTGTTTCCTCTATCCAGTTGATGACTGTCAGACTTGGAGATACAAGGCTTTGCATTTTCAAACTACTCCTAGTATGGCCTTGTCTTAGCTCCCTTCCACCTCCAACTGCTTCAGAATTGCTATCAGACATAGCCATATCAATAACAACACAAAACATACCTGTTTGGCAGGCATTCATGTAATGATAAAACATTAAAATCTCAGGCAGATTATGAAACTAGACAAATGGAACATACCTCTTGTTTTAAGAGGGACACAGCAATGTCTATCGCAGTAGCACTAGGGACAGAAATTAAGTCCTTTTTTTTTTTCATTGAATATTTTCTTTATTTACATTTCAAATGTTTTTCCCTTTCCAGGTCTTCCCTTTGGAAACTCTCTATTGAATCCTCCCTCCCCCGTCTCTATGTGGGTGCTCCCCTACCCACTCACCCACTCCCATCTTCCTGCCCTGACATTTCCCTACACTGAGGCATTGAACACCCTAAGACCCAAGGGCTGCTCCTCCCACTAATGTCCAACAAGGCCATTTTCTACCACATATGGGGCCGAAGCCATGGGTCCCTCCCTGTGTACTCTTTGGTTGATGGTCCAGTCCCCGAGAGCTCTGAGGGGTCTGGCTGGTTGACACTGTTGCTCCCCTCATGGGGCTGAAAACTCCCTCAGCTCCTTCAATCCTTCTCCATCTCCTCCATCAGGGACCACCACACTCAAATGGGAGCTCCAGCAGCTCAAGGGCTGTCTGAGAGTCCTCAGTTAATGGCAGAATAAAAGATCATATTATGGCCTGTCTGCCTCTAAAGGTTCTGATCTTCACTCTGGGGTTGGGGGAACGAATTCAATGACAACATTATAACATATTCTACCTTATTTCAGTTTGCTGAAGGAACATATAAAGATCTTAAGCCATAAATGATTAGATCTTAGATTAAAACATAAAATGGCCAGGACATCTTCCTGATCATTAAACACTGCTGCACCACAATGACAATGACAATAAAAATTAATATTCTCCTCTCTCTTCGACTCTCTATTCCTAGTGATGTCTCTATCCACAAGGTGCTCAAATGTGGTATCAGGAAATGCTTTTAATGCCAGGTTATGTGTCTCATTTCTCCATGAACTATGTCAGACTGTTAATGTTTTCTCTCTGTATTCAAGCCCAGCTAGAGAGACAGTCATGTCATGCCCAATATCATCAGCTTTGTTATTGCAATCTACTTGAAATAGGCACCATGGAAACCAGAAGAAACTAATCCCAGGTACATGATGGAGACTTTGATTCGAACCTAATGCTTCCTAGTTACTTAGTAACTCCAGGGATCCTGAGATATGGCTAAGTGTTTGTGATTGCTTGAGCTATAAGTTTTTGCCTTTGAAATACATTATACAAATAAGAATGTAACCCAGATCTCTTAAGTCACATATGTGTTTCAAATGGAGTCAGTTCATGCTGTTTTAAATTGGGCTCGGCAAACATTTTAAAAATATTTGTCACATTTCTAAATAACATGTGCTTGTGATTGATAGTCTCTCTACTTCAGACTGGCAGCACACAGAATGCTACATCAAACTACTTCCTGTTACAGCAATCAGTATAAATCTATGCTTATTCTACAAAAGCCCAAGGAAATCTTTCCAAGAGAGAACTGTGTACAATTTTCAAGGCCATCCTGATATAACTGGAGCAAAATCAATAAGGGCAAACATTTAAGGAGTTTGTATTTGTATGAGGCACGGTAATGAGGATAAATCATCATCCTATTTAACTCTCACAGAAGACTTCACAGATAGGTTTGTATTATGACTCTTACTCTGTGGATAAGAAAACACTCTTTAAAGACTTGCCCATGTCAATCAATGCTTAGAGACCTTATTAACTTACATATATAGGCATAATTTGGCAGATTCAGTTTTGCTGTCAAGCAAAAGTTCTGTTTTAAAGAAAAGAAATCAAAAGTGGATTCCATGTCATCTGTTGTAAAGCAGCCAGAGGAGCATGACAGCAGCAGCACTTGGATATGGGTTCTCTTCCTCATTTTTGTAGATCATATTTTTCAAACAATTATTTTTGTTGCTATAAAATTTAGGGTCTCTGAGACTGGAAATATGTCAGCCATCAAATTTTGTAGCTCTGGGACTCCTGGAATACTTTAAAATACATATCACAAAGCTAAACCTAGGGGCATGAAGGTGAGTCTGAAAATAAACCACAAAAGCCAAAAGCAAACAGACCTAGTATGCTTCTGAATTCTGTTTGGGTAATATATTTGTAAAATGAAGGATAATTGCTGTCACAGAAGCAGCCTATCACTGGTAGTTAGAGTGACAGCTGTTTTCTGTGATTGTCTGCAACTTTAATGTCACTTACTCCCTTCTCACCAAATAGTATGTTTTTCTTTTCTTTATGTTCTCTCTAGTCATGGATCATACTAGGAGCAGTGAGCAGTAACAAGCCACAGCCTGGATGTATGCTGTCATAAATTTTTCCCACCAAATAAATTAGTATGTTTTTTCATGTAAACCTCACTCAGGATCTCAGGACATGGCAGAAAGCAGTCAGGTTCTTCGGCATACAGTAACATGAATAGCCTCTCCACCATTCCTGATACAATGTTTATTCCATATGGATGGACCATCCTGAGATATAGCTTCTCTTTACATGTATTTTTTCATTCTTGTGTTCCACATTCCCAACATGCTAATAATGGACTAAATCTCTGAAACTGTAACCCATCTCCAATTAAATGGTTTTCTTTATAAGAGTTACTGTAGTCATGGTGTCTCTTCATAGCAGTAGAACAGTAACTAAGACATTTACAGTTTCAGGGATTCTAAGTGCTTGTGCTGATTCCCATTCACATATATTGCTTGGCATTTGCATTGCTCCCACTTTGCCAGCTTTACCCCATTTCCCTGCCAAAGGCCAACAATGAGCTATCTCATTTCTTCTTGGGGGTCCATGTTATCCCCTGAAATTTAACCCTGTTGATCAAATTAAAGTTGTGCTTTTCAGAAAGTTGTTTTATGGATTATTTTGATTTATCTTATTGATAGGGAGGGGAAAACATGTTCCTATGGCTAGCTGGTTTTCCTCATAAACTGATTTTGAATGAATTAGTTTTGACAAATAGGCCTGTTTCCTCTCCTTTTTCCTCTCTTCTTTTTCACTCTGCATTCTTCACTCAGGATTTTAACTTATTTCTGTATCTCTAGCACATAGTAAGAACTCAATAAAATTGTTGAAGGAAATCATGTGTAAAAGATTTCTCTGATGGATCACATTAGAACATTTTCATAAAAATACACCACTTCCCAGGCCATTCTCTCCTTTTTGTTATGCCATGTATTTGTTCTTATTTGTCTTTTAATCAGGCAAATACACTTAGATCTAGAGTCTTAGGACATCCCAATAACAGAAGAGGGGGCATATTTATGTGTTCTGTTTACCTTAATTCTATCCTTCTCCACATTCAAGCCACACTGGCCTGGAAAGTATCACACTCTACCATTCCCTAGACTGCCTTGCATCCAGTTTCCTCCTACTAAGCACGTTCACAAAGAACACACCTCACATTTCAGCTTACTAGGCTCCCCTTCTCCTTCCTACTATCTTGTTAAGACTGCTATTGCTGGTTTTGCTGTTTTTTTTTTTTTCCCAGTTTTCTTACTGTTTAATGAATTTAGAAGAAAAGTTAATAGAAAGGCCACTTGAGAGGAGGAACTGGTCAGAGCTCTGCCTGACTATCAAGTGGCAGGACACAGAGGGAGGGGATACCCCAATTATGCTTTCTTGTCTGTGGGTGCTGTTTATGCTCCAGGGAATTAGGAACAAAAGATGATGTTCCCTTTACCAGGTGCTAAATTTTGTGAACTGTGAGTTTGCTGCTACTCTGAGTCATCTCTTTCTCTTTTGCTTGCTTAAATCAGATCCAACTTTATTACAATTAATGCTCTTTAGTGCTTGACTCTGACCTAGTACAAGTTCTCAGTTGCCTTGTGATTTTTATATTTTTTCTGAATAGTTTTTTAGGCTGCTGAAGAGACTGGTCTGATATAACTTTGAATGAAATTTTCACTGCTGTTTTCTATACATGTGTGTAGAAGCATTAACAATGAGAAAATTTCAAATTTTCTTTTAAAATGTTACTAAATTAGAGGTAATTTTGTTGTTACACTATTAAAATGAATACTGAATTTATAATCATCAGATTGTGGGCCCCAACATTTTATGATTTGAAAAATGTTTCAAACTCTCACTATCTAAATGATGTTTTTTTTTCTTCTATAGCACTGTGCCAAAGGTCAGATCATATGTTTCATAATATAGATTTTTACTACTCTAAACCGTCTTTCATGCCATAACTGCTAATGTAAGTAGCAATTGCTTTCTGGGGAGTGGAAGCTTGTAAGAGACACGAAAAATATAGTTATAAAGTGATCTCAGTGATTGTGGAAGAAGTCAGAAATATAAAATGATGACTGCCTTGATATGGGTACTACTGAATGAACTAAGAAAATGTTAATTAAAACACATTCTGACATTTTAGTCTGCTGAAGCCTTGATAGGTCAATGATCTGGAGCTGTGAGGATGTTGACAGATCTCACCCAGACTTCTGTGGATGACACTATTTCTAAGTCAGAAGACTCTGCTATGGCAACATGCTCTTTTTACCTTTTGTTTTGTTTTCACTTTCCCCTTAGAAACAATTCATTTTGGTTCATTAGATGACTATTTATTAGTCTGGGGCTAAAATTGTTTGTGACTACAATGAAGTCATACCAGACTGAGTTGTCTGTAAGTCATCAGGAGATCTTTCAGCTGCCCAGTGAATAAGCAGTGCAGAGGTTAGTGATATTATAGGCAACAAACCCTCTCTCAAAAGTAATGGTCAATTTTTATGTTAGCCATGAAGAATATGAGTTCAACTTTGGTTCTCTGTCAGCTTGATGTACATTAATTTCCAAAAATGTTGTTGAGTTTAATGTTGTCAGGAAGAGCTCACACATGCTAGCTGTATGAGCTGAACACACATGCATAACCAACACCCACATCAGAAGTAGCATGATAGCTCCACAAAAGCTCACCTTGTCTTCCTTCCATTTTTCTCATACTCCTTGACATAGGAGACCACTTCCCTAATTTGTTTGGTTTTATACTTTATGTAGATGGAGATATACACAGAATATTATTTGGTGTCTGGCTTGTTTTATTCTTCATGATATTTATTATGCATTGTATTTGTTTGTTCTTACTGTTATGTGGTGTTCCACTCATGAATCCAATTTGTTTATTCTACTTTTAACAGACATTTGAATATTTTCCTTTTCAGATGTGGACAGGGCTATTCATATTCTTTTATGAAAATTGTCTTGGTTAAAGTACACACACATATACACACACTTCTGCATACACCATACAATTAGGAGTAAGATTTTTGAGTCATGGTCTCAGATTATGTATGTTCACAGTCCTTAGGTAAAATGGTTTTCCAGAGTAGTTGTATAGCAAGCACTCTGGTGTGTATAGACATGGATTTTTCTCCTGATAACATGCCTTTTCACTCTTTTAAAGGGTCCATGAATGAAGAGATACTTTTGAGTTTTTGCAAAGTCGAAGTTGCTACATTTCTTTATGGTTTATTATTGTTAGCATCTATTAGGAAACTTGCCTACTCTAAGTTGATGAAGCTGTTTTTGTAAAGTCATTATCTAGCTCTGTAATCTCTCTGATTCATCTTTGCATATTATGTGATGCACAGAGACAAGGATATTTTTATATCAAAACTTAATTGATATCACACCAGTTTTCTTGGTTTTCGGCTTGTTAGAGATGTGCACATATATATTCACTAACATCTATGTATATGACTTGGTAGTATACAACTTTTCTATCACTCATGAAACCTTGGATTCCATCCCTAACAATGAAAGAAAAAGTTTATTTCAGTTCTAGTGAAATCACTTTCATGTTTTCTGAAATAAAATTAGTAATGTTCCTTTCAATACTATTTAAATTTACAGCGATTTAAACTTTATAATATAATCTCTATATTTCTCTTTTTGCCCTAAAAGATATTTCTCTTAAATGTTTTGTTCAATTAGATCTGGGTTTTAAGTCTTATTTACTTATAAATATCAAAGTAATTTATGTTGTAAAAAAACACAATAATTTTTTAAAATTATTGTTCTCAGTAGATTTGATATGCTTATTGTGTTCTAAACTCAATAACCATTTGAGAATATGGTTGAAGTCTTGAGGTCCTTTTTATGTAATTTTTACTTTAAGCCATAAAATGATGAAAAAAATCACTTAGTGGTAAACCAAGGCCCTTAGTAGTCAAGATTATATTATGTTCTAATCATTAAACTTTGCACAATTTTTAGCTTCAACAGAAAGGAGAAGATAGAGAGGAATCCTAATAACAAAACATAGCTACTTTGACAAGAAATCAACCAAATCCAAAGACCTAGGTCTGCATGATCCAGCTGAAATATAGATACTCCCTCAGTAGACACATTTATCTCTCTGGCTGGAATACAGCCAAGTCTTTAGTACACACTTTTAAGCCTAGAAAAATGACATCTAATTGAGGGGCAGACAAAGTGATGAATCATAGAAAGATTGACAGAATGAGACAGGATATGCCCAACTCTCATGAGGACAGAACAAGAGGCTACTCAAGAGCAGTGCAGAGAGAGAAGTGTCGAGTTCAGTGCACTTCAGCTGAATGCAGTTGAGTTGAGTTGAGTTCATGCAGTTCTGTTCAGTTTGTGGAGTTCAGAGGCAGTTTTTCCAAGCAGAACAATTCAATCAGAAGCCAGGAGAAGCCAATTGAATTACTCAGCTTAGAGAGGAGTTTGAGCCAGAACAGCTGAGTTGAGCCAGCTAGCCAGAGTTCAGAAAGAGCTAGAAAGTGAGACTTCACCAGTAAGTCTCAGAGGTGGCTGAATCATTCTAGGCCTAGGTTAACAGACAGAGGCTGGAAGCTGAAGCCTTTAAGATCTGGACTTGCAGAAAATTAAATTATATGGAAACTAGAAGCTTCCAGGCCTCAGCCTAATTATAGTTGGATAGAAATGCTCTGGACTCAGCTCAAGCCATGTATTTGTAATGGTTAGGCACGGCTCTCATCTCATCCCTTCCTCTGAGGAAGTAAAAGCAACATCTACAATGTTATTAATAGAAAGGCACAAGGGGAGGGCTTTTTACCACTCTGAAGATAAACATGGAATTGTACTAATGCTGTTGTACCTAGTTTCCACTAGAAACAATATGTGTTTCAGACACATTCTAAAAATATAAGAATTTTGATCTTAGTGTTTGAAATACCTGAATGTGTCTTTGATGATGTCACATTTGTCTTAATGTTTTCCTCTTTTTATTATTTATTCTAGGTTGTCCTAGTCAGTGGACATCTGGACAGCTGGGATGTTGGGCAGGGTGCCCTGGATGATGGTGGTGGAGCCTTCATTTCATGGGAAGCACTCTCACTTGTTAAAGGTCTTGGTAAGTATTTAGAAAGTCTTTAACCAGCATGTGATGGTCTCGGTAGTGATATGTTAACTCTATATAGAAACTCCGTAATGGATTCATTTTTGTGGTATGTTCAAAGATTCTCTTGTGGTTTATATATTTTTTCTAAGTTTACTCCAAGAATATAGAATTATTCTTATCTGTAAAGGATTATAAATAACTTAACAGCTCAGTTGGTAGAATGTAGACTAACATGCATTGAAGCCAAAAACTCATAAAAATGAGTATGGTGATGCATGCCTATCATTTTAGTAATCAGGTTCATAGTGATTTCAAAGTCAGTGCAAGCTACATGAGACTCAATCTCAAACAGAAAATGTTGTTGATCTTTCTAACAATAGATTGCTGACATGGTCTTGTTTTCAGAATATCTTTGGCATTGTATTTTAATTCATATTTTTATAAATTGTGTTTTACCTGTATTTTAAAATGTAGAAATAAAAAACTGCTAATATAATATTTTTATGTAGGTATTTCTCAATCTTGGCACTATGGATATTTTTAGATTACAGTTTGGGATTTCATAACATCTTCAGACTCTACCTGTTAATTGCCACTATCATTAACCACCACCACCCAAAACAATTTTAATAATGGAAATGTCTCTAGGTGGTTAATAAGAACAATTGACCTGATTTGACAAATAAACCAATAAAATATCTTTAGGTATTTGACACAGGGTCTTATGAAAAAATAATTAAACAAACTAATTAGAAATCTCCAGTTACACATTCTTAACATTCCAGCATTGTTATCACACATGATAGAAAAGATTGACTGAGCAGATGCTATGCTTTCTATAAAACCTTTTTTAGAAGCTTGGCATACATAGAGGTTTAGGGCATGCTGTCTGTTCTAAGAGCCTTTGCACAAAGCTGTAGACCTCCACATTTGCTCACAGGCACTGTTGTAAGCAGAGAAATAGTTTTAGTGCCTACTAAGTAAGGTTAAAAAGAGAAATTGCTCAACAACTAAAACTCAAATGCACATACTTAGAGGTCTAGATTTTGTGGCATCCTCCCTTCGTTCTATCTCTTCGTGATCTTTCCATTTCTTTTATTCCAGAATGAAATGGGTTCTTGGGGGAAACATACAAAAAACAAAACAAAAAAACAAAACAAAACAAAACAAAAACAAAAACAGTTGTCCTTAATGAAACACAGATGTTTATTCTGGAAATTAATTTTATGTCAATATGTTTCACCAATTTGATAGAGATGGAGTGGTGGAATAAAAACAACAGCTGGTTTATCTGAATTGGGTTTTAGGTCACTCTGACTACTTTCCTGGTCTTGGGCAGGTCATCTGAATACTCTGGACATCATGCTTCTCATCTCTATTCAATGATATTCTTCCAGAGTATTTTATTTGCTCTAGGTTGAAACAAAAATCAGATCATCTCTACAAACTGAATCTCTGTGCTATGGTCCTCAACGTAGGACCCTAAATTCCTGTTAATTGAGTTCAATTCAGTTTGAAGGATAAATGTCAAACAACATGCATAGTGAATGGCGTATCCTATGGACTGAACCTCTCAACCTGCAAGCTAGCCCCAATTAAATGGCATCCTTACAAGAGATGCCTTTGTCATGGTGTCTGTTAGTAGCAGGAAAACCCTAAGTAATACCTTGTATACACAGCAAGTTCCAAGACAGCCAGGGTACACAGAAAAAAAAAAAACTGTCTTAAAAACTGAGCAAAAACAAAAAACAAAAACAAAAAGGAAACAGGGAAACAATAAGCCCATTGGACACTGGAGCTAGACCACCTGTTTTATTCATACCTCATATCAACAACTTCTTAGTTACCTAAAGTTAAACTTTGATAACTTGCTTTGACTCTTTGTTACTCAGTTTCCCCATCGAGGTAATAAGGATAATAGTTTCTATTTCTCATTCCTGTTTAGAAAACTAAATGAAGCATCAGCCTTATCTATTTACAGCAGGGCCTAACAAAACCCAAGTTCTTTATAAATATTATATTTTATAACTTAATAAGCATGACTCTGAAAAACAAATCTAGTACAAGAGAAGATGATGTTTTTTAACCTGTAACCCCATTAGTGACTGCTCTACCTTCTTAGTATTTTAGTTATAATACTGCAATTCTAGAGCCTGTGGCTATAGAATCATTAATATATCCTTTTCCTTTGCTATTTAAGAAGGATTGGGGCATCCTCCTGTATGATGGAAGGCTAAGGAATCCTTCATACTTTCTATTTTTATATAAAACTTATTGAGGCTTAGATATCTTCTGATCACTTCTTGTGTAGACATCCTGTTGAAGGAATAACCATTATAGAATTTAAAAACTGATTTTGAATTTCTGTTGTTAGATTATCGATGCATTTTAACATGACAGTCTGGATCCAGTGTGTGACTTACTGGTTCTGTATGAGCACCAGTAATTCTAGATGAGCTTGGAGAATGAGAAGAGTTCAGTATCAGAACATGTGCTTAGTATCTGTTAGGTCCTGAGTTTGATCTTCAGCACCACTAAATGTAAAGATAAACAGCAGTAAAAATCTGAAACAAGAGGAAAAAAAAGAAAGAAAAAAGAAGAGTTCATAATTATATTATTTAATTATATTGAGCCTAAACTGTTTAATTGGTGAATCATGAAAGCTCTGTGGACCTCTTTTTCTGATAAAAATGACACTCCTCTTGGATACTCTTTCTTGGGTAAGATGTTAGGCAGCTTGAATATCAGAGTCTCTCGATGGCTTATTAATTTGAAGTGTTGGTCCAGTGGGGCTCTCTGATATTTGAGAATCTTTGTCTAAGATTTAGCTTTCTGCTGTCCTGTCCTTTGTCTTCATACTTTACAACTCTTACAGATTCACTCTTTTGCCCAAGCCATCAGCTTAAATTATATTCAATTAATCTAATAAAACATATACATTTTATAAGTATAATCAGTCATTCTTAAGTAACTGTCAGCAGCAGTCTATTTGTTGTGTAGTGATATTGAACCCATTGTGAGTGTGTGTGTGTGTGTGTGTGTGTGTGTGTGTGTGTGTGTTTTACTGGATGTGATGCTGTTTATTTGAGATGTCATTTCCTGGAATGGTCTGGTGTCAGTGGACAAAGTCTATGGCCAAAACAGCTATATTTCACATTGCTTGTTTGTTAGACAAAAGATAAACCACCTTCTACTCCAAAATTCTTCCAGTTTTATCGCTTTTTATGAAGTTAGAATTTCTCAGGTTTGATTCTAGAAAAATGAAAGAAAAAGAAGAAGGAGCATTGCCTGGATCTTGAAATGTGGGACCTAAGAAAGATATTTCTAAAAACATGAAATGTGAGCATCCTGATAGGAATTATAATCAAGCCTGAGAGTCTGTTTCTTGTTGCTATCTTTGGCTACTTTGTGGGTTCTTCTTTCTTCCATCCTTCCCCACCCTTTCTCTACCCTTTCAACCCCATAGTACTAAATAGGAGAGAAAAAAGAGTGGGAAAAGAAAGAGCTTCCTGAATAAAGTCAGGGATCAGAATGGGGATTACATTATCGCTAGACTATTTCCTGATGATTGAGTTTGTTAGGGCAAGTTTGATCTTCACTGTCAGGATATCTAATTTTCCCTTCACCACTGCCTCCCTCCTCTTCCTCCTCCTCCTCTTCCTCCTCCTCCTCCTCCTCCTCCTCCTCCTCCTCCTCCTCCTCCTCCACTTCCTCTTCCTCTTTCTCCTCAACTTCTTCTTGTTTATTCATCACTACTACTTAACAAACCACAACTAATTACAGCCAAAGAACAACCCACCCCACCTCTTGGAACCCTATCATTTACATACTCTCTGAAAAGTCCCCAGAATACCAAATGTCACATAATCACAAAAACTATCTGCAGCTGGCAAAATCATGCCTCTACTAGAGGATATGCCAAATCACAGTCAATAGACAATTTGAAGCAGCCTTATATCCCACACCTGGGATTAAAATGAAAACATATTCTTATACTATTTATGAGGGTTTTTTTTTTCCACGAAACCAAAATCCTAAAATTGTCACTACAGTCTCTTAGAAGATATTTATTTGTATTCTTTTTGCTCATTCACCCAAGCATTTGATGTGTTCATAGCATATTTATATCATAGATGCCTAGACCAAAGAAGAAGTAGACATGGACTTTGCCATCTTTGAAACAGAAGAGATATTTGGTTTAAAAACAGATATAAAATTGCTACAAATGCTCCATAACTGTGACAGATACAGTTAACTTTTGGATACCTATGGAAGGAAGGATGTATGTAGTTTGGCTGGGCAAGGCAAACTCAACATGCTGATTCTTGAGTGCTTGATCTTTGTTTAATAAAGATAAATAGCAATTCCTAAAATACAAGGAGACAGAATCAGGAATTTTCAGCAGTGCATATATTATCAAGGAGAAACCTGGTGTCAGGAATATTCTTGGATGGTGGCTGAAGGTTTTAGAGTGACAGAAGCCACACACATTTTCTTTGATTTGTCAGTGAAGTGTCAGGTTCTTGTATAATAAGTATGTTTTACTCCTATAAAGACAAAAGTGTTCCCAACAGCTCCCTCTTAAAAACAAATAAACAAACAGAAGAAAGATAATAAGAGGGGGAAAAAATCTTGATATCACTATTAAATTGAGTATTTTGTTGACATAACTAGCACGCAGAAGTAAGAAATTGGGAGACTTATAGAAGAATCACCAGGCCGGCCTGATCCAGAATATCCCAGTGAAGATAGTCAAATATATGTCAAGGCATTGATTCTGTTAGAGCCTTATGCAGCCGTCTCCTGTACAAGGGCTCTCGCTTGGAAATGAAGACAAAGATAAGGAAGTGTTCTTTATTCAGGCTCTTCTCAGATCTGCCTTGGAAAATCACTAGGAAATCCAATCCAGTATAAGTGATGTACAGAAACTGTCAGCAACTTCCAGTGAGGTGAAAGTCATTTAAACTGTAGGAATAGATAGTCTAGGGGCCCCGAGCCCATATGGGAACTGGATCACACCTAGAAAAGAGATTTTACTTTGAATGGCAGTCATCCTAAAGTGTCAGACTTTTGGCTGTACTAAAAGTTACCAACTGTGTACATTGGTAACAGCTGCATGCTGTGATATGCTAAGCGCTCCAGTGTACACATGGTCATTTCTTCCTGTTAATAGCCTCAAGCAGCAGATACAACTGTTGTGATAGCCACTGTACAGAAGAAGAAAGCAAAGCAGAAGAAAGTCGCATGCCCTATACAAGATGATACAGCTGGGTGTCCAGTGGAAAATGTAAATAAAGCATATTGACTCCAACTGTGATACTACTGATAGGCAACCATGAATACTGGTTCACTGGAATATTATTCTCAGCCTGACACAAGGAACACTCTTTCTAAGCCTATCAAGAGATAGTATACAAAAAAGGAAAAAAAAAAATACTATAACCAGATTGGTTTTAAAACTCCCTCATAGTAATTACTTTTTCAAGAAAGCCATTTGTTTAAAGAATGTGCTTTTGAGTACTGTCCTGTGGCTTTTTGAGAGGTTGCAAAACTCTATAAGTAATCACAAAATAGCCTTCATTGTGCTAAACTCCAATATATTTATATCTGTTTTCATTCTAAATTGCCTGGCTCCATTTGCGACCATGTAGTGGTTCCATAATTGACCTATAGAGGCCATACTTAAGGAGCATTTATATTAACTTAAAACTTTACCTGATGACTCCTTTTCCATACTTTCCCATTCTGTTTAAAATAAATGGAATATTATTTAAAATATAACAAGTCTTCCATCTACTATGTTTTTCTATGGATCTCACTTTTTTCTACAGGAAATTTTTACTAAAAACATTTCATGAACTCTGTCCACTCTGTCCTACTTTGGAATCTTTCTTCACAATTATTTTACAAATATAAGATAGGGAACTAGCAACACTCGCTCAAAGAATACTATTGAAGTCACTGGTCTTCACAACTTTTAGAGATTAATATAGTCACTTGTAATAATGTACAGGAAATCAATTTCTTTAAAATATTTAAATGTTCCTTCACCATTCCGTTTATTTTTGGTTAATTTAATTTTAAATGTGCAAATGGTCATTTGTATTTATTTTTTCTGAGAAAAATTTGGTCTTGCCATTTCTAACTGCCTAGTGAAGCAAATGTCTATAACAATTGAAGAATTAGAAATGGCAAAACTATGTTCGTCCTTTTTCTTGTTTCTCTTTTTGCTTACTTCTAAAAGAGCATCTATGGTCATGAGCATTTGCAGCCCTTTTTCATGTGTGTTAGAGGAATTTTCTCATTTTTTCATTCAAATATGTCTTTCCATGGAGACAGGGGTTGGGGAGGTGTTATGGGATGTGGAACAGTTGTAGGCTGGACCAGGAGGGTAATAAAATCTGGAGTTGAAAATTGAAAAAAAGTAAAAATAGAAAGAGTGGAAACAGGCAACCTTGAAGGTAGGAGGTTGGGGGGATTTTCCCTTGACTTTTTCACAGTTTTCACTTCATGTGGTTTGAGACTTCGCTGCATCATTCATTAGAATCTATAACTCTTCTATACTCCGCGAGGTAAGAGCCTGCCTGCTTCTAACTGTGGCCAGAAACCCCGCCTGGGTCAACAGGTGAATCCATATACAAGTAGCTCAGAGAGAAAGCTACCCGCCCACTTGTGCTGAGGAGCCAGCAACAGGAAGACTCCAGACACAGGGTCTGAAGAACAGCTGGAAGAGAGAACTGGTCTCCCAGGAATATTGACATCTGAGCTCGAAGGAAAGGCAAGCCACAGCCAGAGAGAGAAAGACCAGCTAACTCCAGAGATAACCAGATGGCGAAAGGCAAGGGCAAGAACACAAGGAACAGAAACCAAGATGACTTGGCTTCAGCTGAACCCAGCTCTCCCACCACAGAAAGCCCTGGATACCACAACACACCAGAAAAGCAAAACTCAGACTTAAAATCACTTATCAAGAGGATGATAGAAGATTTTAAGAAGGAAATAAATAACTCCCTTAAAGAAATACAAGAGAACACAGGTAAACAACTGGAAGCCCTTAAAGAGGACACACAAAAATCCCTTGAAGAATTACAGGAAAACAATCAAATGGGCAGAAATACAGGAAAACACAATCAATGAACAAAACCATTCAGGAATTAAAAACAGAAATAGAAACAATAAAGAAATCACAAAGGGAGACAACCCTGGAATTAGAGATCATAGGAAAGAAATCAGGAGTCATAGCTGCAAGCATCCCCAACAGAATACAAGAGATGGAAGAGAGAATCTCAGGTGCGGAAGATACCATAGAAAACATGGACACAACAGTCAAAGAAAACACAAAATGCAAAAAGCTCCTAAACCAAAACATCCAAGATATCCGGGATGCAATGAGAAGACAGAACCTGAGGATAATAGGTATAGAAGAGAGTGAAGACTCCCAACTTAAAGGACCAGTAAATATCTTCAACAAAATTATAGAAGAAAACTTCCCTAACCTAAAGAAAGAGATGAACATAAATATACAAGAAGCCTACAGAACTCCAAATAGACTGGACCAAAAAGAAATTCCTCCCATCATATTATAGTCAAAACACCAAATACACAAAACAAGGAAAGAATATAAAAAGCAGTAAGGGAAAAGGGGCAAGTAACATATAAAGGCAGACCTATCAGAATTACACCAGACTTCTCACCAGAGACTATGAAAGCTAGAAGATCCTGGGCAGAGCTCATACCGACTCTAAAAGAACACAAATGACAGACAAGGCTGCTATACCCAGCAAAACTCTCAATAATCATAGATGGTGAAACCAAAATGCTCTACGACAAATCCAATTTGCACAGTATGTTTCCACAAACCCAGCCCTACAAAGAATAATACAAGGGAAATGCCAACGCGAAGAGGGAAACTACACTCAAGAAAAAGAAAGAAAGTAATCTTTCAACAAACTCAAAAGAAGATAGCCACAAAAACAATATGAACAACATCAAAAATAACAGGAAATAACAATCACTATTCTTTAATATCTCTTAACATCAATGGTCTCAACTCCCGAATAAAAAGACATAGACTGACAGACTGGATCCATAAACAGGACCCAGCATTTTGCTGCATCCAGAAAACGCACCTCCGTATTAAAGACAAACACTACCTCAGAGTAAAGGGCTGGAAAACAATTTTCCAAGCAAATGGCCCCAAGAAACAGGCTGGAGTAGCCATTCTAATATCGGATAAAATTGACTTTCAACCAAAATTCATCAAAAAGGATGAGGAAGGACACTTCTTACTCATCGAAGGGAAAATCTACCAAGAAGAACATTCAATTCTGAACATCTATGTCCTGAATGCAAGAGCTACCACTTTCATAAAAAATACTCTACTAAAGCACAAAACACACATTGCACTTCACAGAATAATAGTGGGAGACTTCAACACCCCACTATCAACAATGGACAGATCTGCAAAACATAAACTAAACAGAGGCACAGTGAAACTAACAGATGCTATGAACCAAATGGTTTTAACAGATATCTATAGAACATTTCATCCTGCATCAAAAGAATATACCTTCTTCTCAGCACCTCATGGTACCTTCTCCAAAATTGATCATATAATTGGTCACAAAACAAACCTCAACAGATAAAAAAAAGACTGAAATAAACCCATGCCTCCTATCAGATCACCACGGATTAAGGTTGGTCATCAATGGCAACAACAACAACAACAGAAAGCCCACATACACATGGAAGCTGGACAATGCACCACTTAATGATAAGTTGGTCAAGGAAGCAATAAAGAAGGAAATTACAGACTTCCTAGAATTCAATGAAAATGAAAGTACAACTTACCCAAACCTACGGGACACAATGAAAGCTGTGTTAAGAGGAAAACTCATAGCTCTGAATACCTCCAAAAAGAAACTGGAGAGAGGACAAACTAACAGCTTAACAGCACATGTGAAAGTTCTAGAACAAAAAGAAGCTAATACACCCAAGAGGAGTAGAAGTCAAGAAATAATCAAATTAAGGGCTGAAATCAACCAAGTGGAAACTAAAAGAACTATACAAAGAATCAACAAAACCAAGAGCTGGTTCTTTGAGAAAATCAACAAGATAGATAAACCCTTAGCCAGACTAACCAGAGGACACAGAGACAGTATCCAAATTAACAAAATTAGAAATGAAAACGGACATTTCATTAGAAAATGAAACAACAGACTCTGAGGAAATTAAAAAAAATCATCAGATCCTACTACAAAAGCCTATATGCAACAAAATTGGAAAATCAGAGGAAATGGACAAGTTTCTAGACAAATACCAATTACCAAAGTTAAATCAGGATCAGATAAACCATCTAAACAGTCCCATAACTCCTAAAGAAATAGAAGCAGTCATTAAAAGTTTCCCAACCAAAAAAAGCCCAGGACCAGACAGGTTCAGGGCAGAATTCTTTCAGACCATCAAAGAAGACCTAATACCAATACTCTTCAAGCTATTCCATAAAATAGAAACAGAAGGAACACTACCCAATTCATTCTATGAGGCCACAGTTACACTGATACCAAAGCCCCACAAAGACACAACAATAAAAGAAAACTTCAGACCAATTTCCCTTATGAATATCGATGCAAAAGTACTCAAAATTCTTGCAAACAGAATCCATGAACACATCAAGAAAATCATTCACCATGATCAAGTAGGCTTCATCTCAGGGATGCAGGGATGGTTCAATATCCAGAAATCCACTGATGTAATCCACTACAAAAACAAACTCAAAGAAAAAAACCACATGATCATCTCATGGTTGCTGAAAAATCATTTGACAAAATTCAACATCCCTTCATGATAAAAGTCTTGGAAAGATGAGGAATTCAAGGAGCATACCTAAACATAGTAAAAGCAATATACAGCAAACCAGCGACCAACATCAAACTAAATGGAGAGAAACTTGAAGCAATCCCACTAAAATTAGGGACTAGACAAGGCTGCCCTCTCTCTCTCTATTTATTCAACATAGTACTTGAAGTTCTAGCTAGAGCAATCAGGCAACAAAAGGAAATCAAAGGGATACAAATTGGAAAGCAAGAAATCAAAATATCACTATTTGCAGATGATATGATGGTATACTTAAGTGACCTGAAAAACTCCACCAGAGATCTGCTACAGCTGATAAACAACTTCAGCTAAGTGTCTGGATACAAAATTAACTCAAGCAAATCAGTAGCCTTCCTATACTCAGAGGATAGACAGGCTGAGAAAGAAATTAAGGAAATAACACCCTTCGCAATTGTCACAAATAATATAAAATAGCTTGGTGTGACTCTAACCAAACAAGTGAAAGATCTGTATGACCAGAACATGAAGTCTCTGAAGAGAGAAATCGAAGAAGACCTCAGAAGATGGAAAGATCTCCTGTGCTCATGGATAGGCAGGATTAACATAGTTAAAATGGCCATCCTGCCGAAAGCAATATACAGATTCAATGCTATCCCCATCAACATCCCAACTCAATTCTTTGTAGACGTAGAAAGAGCAATTCTCAAATTTATATGGAATAACAAAAAACCCAGGATAGCAAAAACTATCCTCAACAATAAAAGGTCTTCTGGGGAAATCAGCCTCCCTGATCTCAAGCTGTACTACAGAGCAGTAGTGATAAAAACTGCATGGTATTAGTACAGTGACAGGCAGGTAGATCAATGGAATAGAATCAAAGACCCAGAAATGAATCCACACACATACGGTCATTTGATCTTCGACAAAGGAGCTAAAACCATACAGTGGAAAAAAGACAGCATCTTCAAAAAATGGTGCTGGATCAACTGGCGGTCTACATGTAGAAGATTGCGAATTGATCCATTCCTATCTCCCTGCACAAAGCTCAAGTACAAGTGGATCATGGACCTTCACATAAAACCAGATACACTGAATCTAATAGAAGAAAAAGTGGGGAAGAATCTCGAACACTTGGGCACAGGGGAATTGTTCTTGAACAGAACACCAATGTCTTGTGCTCTAAGGTCAAGTATTGACAGATGGGATCTCATAAAATTACAAAGCTTTTGTAAGGCAAAGGGCACTGTAATTAGGCCAAAACGGCAACCTACAGATTGGGAAAAGATCTTTACAAATCCTACATCTGATAGAGGGCTAATATCCAATGTATACAAAGAACTCAAGAAGCTAGACTCCAGAGATACAAATAACCCTATCAAAAAATGGGGATCAGAGCTAAACAGAGAATTCTCAACTGAGGAAACTCGAATGGCTGAGAAGCACTGAAAGAAATGTTCAACATCCTTAGTCATCAGGGAAATGCAAATCAAAACAACCCTGAGATTCCACCTCACACCAGTCAGAATGGGTAAGATCAAAAACTCAGGTGACAGCAGATGTTGGAGAGGATGTGGAGAAAGAGAAACACTCCTCCATTGCTGGTGGGAATTTAAATTGATACAACCTCTCTGGAAATCAGTTTGGCAGACCCTCAGAAAATCGGACATAATACTACCTGAGGACCCAGCTATTCCACTCCTGGGCATATACCCAGAAGATGCTCCAACATGTAATAAAAACACATGTTCCACTATGTTCATAGCAGCCATATTTATAGTAGCCAGAAGCTGGAAAGAACCAGATGTCCCTCCACAGAGGAATGGATACAGAAAATGTGGTACATTTACACAATGGAATACTACTCAGTTATTAAAAACAATGAGTTCATGAAATTCGTAGACAAATGGATGGATCTTGAAAACATCATTTTGAGCCAGGTAACATAGTCACAAAACAATGAACATGGTATGAACTCACTGTTAAGTGGTTATTAGCCTAAAAGTTTGAAATAGTCATGAGTCACTTCGCAGGAACAGTAGTACTGAGCACAAGGTCCCAGATGGAGGGCTTGGAGAAAGGACTGAAGGAGCTGAGGGAGTGTGCAGCCCCAGGGAGGTAGCAACACTGGCAACTGGCCTGACCCCCCATACTTCTGGAGACTGATCCACCAACTAAAGAATACACATGGAGGGACCCATAGTGCTGGCCACAAAGACTGCAGAGGAGGGTCTTGTTACCTGTCAGGGGGAGGAGAGGCCCTTGGGCCTGAGGGTGTTATATCCCCCAGTATAGGAGAATGTCAAGGAGGGAAGAAGAGAGTGGGTAGAGGGTGGGGTGGGGAGGTGGGTTGGAGAATATCCCCATAAAGGCAGGGGGAGGGCGGAGGAAATGGGGAGGTTCCAAAGGGGAGATCTGGAAAGGGAGAAACATTTGAAATGTAAATAAAATATGAAAATTGAAAAAAAAGTATAAATACAAATATGTTAACTAGCACTAATTTATTTCCACATAACTAATCATACAAATTTATAACAATTACAATCTCAAATATCACATGGTGACAATCATTACAGTAGCAAGTTAATATTCTTTTAGTTTTTGAAGTTGGCAATTTTATAAACATTGTTTTGATAGTTTTTTGCTTTGTTTTACTTATTTTTTGATATTTTATTTACACTTCAAATGTTTTCCTATTTCCAGCTCTCCCCTTTGGAAAGCCCCATTCCCTCCCCTCCCCCTCCCCCAGCCTCTATGATGATATTCCCCCCCCCCCCTTCCATCTTCCCTCCTTGGCATTCCCCTATACTGGGGCATCTAACACCATCAGGCCCAAGGGCCTCTCGTCCCTGTGATGGCCAACAAGGCCCTCCTCTGCCACATATGTGACCCGAACCATGGGACCCTCCATGTGAATTCTCTGGTTGGGGGTCCAGTCTCCAGGAACACAGGGGGTGGGGGGTCTTCAGGCCAGTTGACACTATTACTCCCTCCATGGGGCTGCCAACTCCCTCAGCTCCTTCAGTTCCTTCTCCAACTCCTCCATCTGGGACCTCACGCTCAATCCAACTGTTGCTGTGAAGTGAATCTTGGGTATTCTGAACTTTTGGGCTAATATCCACTTATCATTGAGTACATACCGTGTTCATTCTTTTGTGACTCTGTTACCTTGCTCAGGATGATATTTTCAAGTTCCATCCATTTGCCTGTGAATTTCATGAAGTCATTGTTTTTAATAGCTGAGTAGTATACCATTGTGTAAATGTACTACATTTTCTGTATCCATTCTTATGTTGAGGTACATCTGGGCCATTTCCAGTTTCTGGCTTTTATAAATATGACTGCTATGTGCATATAAATATGCATGTGTCCTTATTGCATGTTGGAGCATCTTCTGGGTATATGCCCAGGAGTGCTATACCTGGGTCCTCAGGTAGTATTATGTCCATTTTTCTGAGGATCCACCAAACTGATTTCCTTGCAATCCCACCAGCAATGGAGGAGTGTTCCTCTTTCTCCACATCCTCAGCAGCATCTGCTGTCAACTGAGTGTTTGATCATAGCCGTTCTGACTGGTGTGAGGTAGAATCTCAGGGTTGTTTTGATTTGCATTTCCCTGATGACTAAGGATGTTGAACATTTCTTTAGGTGATTCTCAGCCCTACCAGTTTCATTGGTTGAGAATTCTATGTTTATCTCTGTTCCCCATCTTTGGATAGTGTTGTTTGGTTCTCTGGAGTCTAACTTCTTTAGTTCGTTGTATATATTGGATTTTAGTTCTCTATAAGGACATAGGATTGGCAAACATCTTTTCCCAATCTGTTGGTTACTGTTTTCTTCTATTGACTATGTCTTTGCCTTACAGAAACTTTGTAATTTCATGAGGACCCGTCGATTCTTGACTTAGAACATAAGCCATCAGGAACTTTTCCCCTGTGCCCATATGTTCAAGATTTTTCCTTACTTTCTCTTCTATTAGATTCAGTGTATCTGGTTTTATGTGGAGGTCCTTGATCCATTTGGACTTGAGCATTGTACAGGGAGATAGGAATGGATCAATTTGCACTCTTCTACATGTAGTCTACCAATACCATGCAGTTTTTATCACTACTGCTCTGTAGTACAGCTTGAGGTTAAGGTTGCTGATTCCCTCAGAAGCTCTTTTGTTGTTGAGAATAGTTTTTGCTATTCAGAGTCTTTTGTTATTCCAAATGAATTTGAGAATTGGTCTTTCTAAGTCTATGAAGAATTGAGGTGGAATTTTGATGGGGATTGTATTGAATCTGTAGATTGCTTTCAGTAGGATGTCCATTTTTACTATATTGAACCTGCCAATCCATGAGTATGGGAAATTTTTCCATCTTCTGAGTTCTTCTTCTATTTAATTCTTCAGAGACATGAAGTTCTCCTCATACAGTCCTTTAACTTATTTGGTTAAAGTCACAGAAAGATACTTTATATTGCTTGTGACAATTGTGAAGGGTGTCCTTAACCTAATTTCTTTCTCAGCCTGTTTATCCTTCAAGTATAGGAAGGCTAATGATTTGTTTGATTTAATTTTATATTCCCCCACTTTGCTGATGTTGTTTATCAGCTGAAGCAATTCTCTGGTGGAGTTTTTCAGATCACTTAATATATGATCATATCATCTGAAAATAGTGATATCTTGATTTCTTCCTGTCCAATTTGTATCATTTTGTCTGCCTTTTGTTGTCTAATTGCTCTAGCTAGAACTTCAAGTACTATATTGAATAGATAGGAAGAGAGAGGGCAGCCTTGTCTAGTCCCTGATTTTAGTGGGATTGCTTCAAGTTTGTCTCCATTTAGTTTGATGTTGGCTACTGGTTTGCTGCATATTGCTTTTACTATGTTTAAGTATGCTCCTTGAATTCCTGATCTTTCTAAAATTTTATCATGAAGGAATGTTGAATTTTGTCAAATGCTTTTTCAGCATCTAATGAAATGACCATTTGGTTTTTTCTTTAAGTTTGTTTTTGTAGTGGATTACATTGATGGATTTCCAGGTATTGAACCATCCAGGCATCCTTGGAATGAAGCCTACTTGATCATGGTGAATGATCATTTGATGTGTTCTTGGATTCTGTTTGCAAGAATTTTATTGAGTATTTTTGCACCGATATTGATAAGGGAAGTTGGTTTAAAGTTTTCGTTGTTGGGTCTTTGTGAGGTTTTGGTATTAGTGTAAAATGTGGCCTCATAGAATGAACAGGGTAGTGTTCCTTCTGTTTATATTTTGTGAAATAGATTGAAGTGTATTGGTATTAGGTCTTCATTGAAAGTCTGATAGAATTCTGCAGTGAACCCATCTGGTTCTGGGCTTTTTTTGGTTGGGAGACTTTTAAAGACTGCTTCTATTTTTTTTTTTAGGCGTTATGGGACTGTTTAGATGGTTTATCTAATCCTGACTTAACTTTGGAATTTCGTATCTGTCTAGAAACTTGTCCATTTCATCCAGATTTTCCAAATTTTTTGAGTGTAGGCTTTTGTAGTAGGATCTGAGAATTTTTTAAATTTCATTGGAACCTGTTGTTATATCTCCCTTTTCATTTCTAATTTTGTTAATTTTGATACTGTCTCTGTGCCCTCTGGTTAGTCTATCTAAGGGTTTATCTATCTTGTTGATTTTCTCAAAGAACCAGCTCCTGGTTTTGTTGATTCTTTGTATAGTCATTTTTACTTCTACTTGGTTGATTTCAGCCCTTCATTTGATTATTTCCTGTCTTCTACTTCTCTTGGGTCTATTAGCTTCTTTTTTTTCTAGAGCTTTCAGGTGTGCTCTTAAGCTGCTAATGTATGCTCTCTCCAGTTTCTTTTTGGAGGCATTCAGATCTATGAGTTTTCTTTTTAACACTGCTTTCATTATGTCCCATAGGTTTGGGTATGTTGTACTTTCATTTTCATTAAATTCTAGGAAGTCTTTAATTTCTTCCTTTACCAAGTTATCATAGAGTACAGTGCTGTTCAGCTTCCATGTGTATGTGGGCTTTCTGTTGTTGTTGTTGCCATTGAAGACCAGCCTTATTCTGGAGTGATCTGATAGAAGGCATGAGATTATTTCAATCTTATATATGTTGAGATTTGTTTTGTGGCCAATTATATGATCAATTTTGGAGAAGGTACCATGATGTGCTGAGAAGAATGTATATTCTTTTGATTTAGGTTGAAATGTTGTATAGATATCTTTTAAATCCATTTGGTTCATAACATCTGTTAGTTTCACTGTGCCTTTGTTTAGTTTATGTTTCCAAGATCTGTCCATTGATGAGAGTGGGGTGTTGAAGTCTCCCACTATTATTGTGTGAGTTGCAATGTGTGCTTTAAGCTTTAGTAAAGTTTCTTTTATGAATAAGGTTGCCCTTGCATTTGGAGCATAGATGTTCAGAATTGAGAGTTCTTCTTTGTAGATTCTTTCTTTGATGACTATGATGTGTGCTTCCTTATCTTTTTTGATGACTTTTGAGTGAAAGTCGATTTTATCTGATATTCGAATGGCTACTCAGCTTGTTTCTTGGGAACATTTGCCTGGAAAATTGTTTTCCAGCTCTTTACTCTGAGGTAGTGTTTGTCTTTAACACAGAGTTGCATTTCCTTAATGCAGAAAAGTGCTGGGTCCTGTTTATGTATCCAGTTTGTCAGTCTATGTTTTTTTACTGAAGAATTGAGTCCATTGATGGTAAGAGATATTAAGGAATACTGGTTGTTGCTTCCTTTTATTTTCAATGTTATTTTTATGTTTGTGTGGTATCTTCTTTTGAGTTTGATGAAAGATTACATTCTTGCTTTTTCTAGGGTATAGTTTCCCTCCTTGTTTTGGCATTTTCCATCTATTATCCTTTGTAGGGCTGGGTTTGTGGAAACATATTGTATAAATTTGGTTTTGTCATAGGATATTTTGGTTTCACCCTCTATGATAATTGAGAGTTTTGCTAGGTATAGCAGCCATGGCTGGCATACCCTCTTAGGGTCTGTATGTGATCTGCCTAGGATCTTCTAGCTTTCATAGTCTCTGATGAGAATTCTGGTGTAATTCTGATAGGTCTTCCTTTATATGTTACTTGCCATTTTCCCTTACTGCTTTTAATACTCTTTCCTTGTTTTGTATTTGTTATTTCGACTATAATGTGACAGGAGGAATTTCTTTTCTAGTCCAGTCTATTTGGAGTTCTGTAGGCTTCTTGTATGTTTATGTTCATCTCTTTCTTTAAGTTAGGGAAGTTTTCTTCTATAATTTTGTTGAAGATATTTACTGGTCCTTTAATTTGGGAATCTTCACTCTCTTCTGTACCTATTATCCATAGGTTCCATCTTCTTATTGTGTCCTTGATTTCCTGGATGTTTTTGGTTAGGAGCTTTTTGCCTTTTTTGTTTCATTTGACTGTTGTGTCAATGTTTTCTATGGTGTTTTCCGCACCTGAGATTCTCTCTTCTATGTCTTATATTCTGTTGGTAATGCTTGCATCTATTACTCCTGATCTCTTTCCTAGGTTTTCTAACTCCAGGGTTGTCTCCTTTTGTGATTTCTTTATTGTTTCTTTTTTTTTTTTTTTTTTTTTTTTTTTTTTTTTTTTTTTTTTTTTTTTTTTTTTTTTTTTTTTTTTAGTTCCTGGATGGTTTTGTTCATTTCCTTCATTTGTTTGATTGTGTTTTCCTGTAATTCTTTAAGGGGTTTTGTGTTTCCTCCTTAAGGGCTTCTGTTTTGTATTTCTTTAAGGGAGTTATTTCTTTCTTTCTTAAAGTCTTCTATCATCATCATGAGATGTTATTTTAAATCTGAGTCTTGCTTTTCTGGTGTGTTGGGTTATCCAGGGCTTGCTGTGGTGGGAGAGCTGGGTTCTGATATTGCCAAGTAGTCTTGGTTTCTGTTCCTTGTGTTCTTGCCGTTCCTTTTTGCCATCTGGTTATCTCTGGCAGTAGCTGATCTTACTCTCCCTCTTGGAAGCCTCTGTGTCAATCCTCCTTGAAGACCAGCTCTGTCTGAGAGGAATTTGGGTTTGGAGAGCTCTAGTACATGGTCAACTCTGGGGTGCAGAGAGAAACCAGAAGGAACTTGTCCCCAGCTGTCCCTCAGGTCCTGTGTCCTAATGGCTCTGCAAGGGTCCCTCTTGATCCAGTGAATTTGAACAGAGTTGGTGGTCTTGCCTGTGCTTGAAGGTGTGTCGGTATTCCTGGGATACCAGCTTTCTACTGGTACTATTTCGAGTATGGAGCCCTGTGTCACAGAATCAGCTCCCCAGCCACTAAAAGAAACCAGAAGTCCACTTTTCAGTTCCTATGTCCTGGGTATTCCAGGTGGTCCCTCTGAGCAGTCAGGCTTGTCTACACTCCTGGGAGTCTAGCTTTCTCCTATTTGGCCATGGAGCCCTGGTGGCCCAGGCAGAGGTCTCCAGCCATAGATGGAAACTATAAGGCTCCTGTTCCTGACTGGTCCTCAGCCCCTGTGTCCTGAGCATTCCAGGCGGATCCCGCTGAGCAGTGGTGCTTGTTTTACCCCCACTCATAGGGTTTCCCACACTCCTGAGAGGCTAGCTTTCTCCTGGCGCTATTTGGCTATGGAGCCCTAATGGCCCAGGCAGAGATCTCCAGCCATAAATGGTAACCAAATTAATATTCTTATAATCAAAAACAAATTAAATTGGCTTATAACTTATAGAGAACTGTTTTTGTCTGCATTTTATTTTAGATTATTTAAAATGGATTTCTTGATTCTCCCTAATGATCCCAGCTTTGGAAGTGCTGCCCTACAGATATCAATTAAAGCCCTAGAAAAAGGAGAGCTTGTCATCCTCTTTCCTGGTAAGGCTTAGCTACTGGTGGCTGGTGTCCTCTATTCTCTCTCTCGTGACCTGGCAGTAGCATCTATAGAGGAAGGAGATGAGGTTCCAAAGAAGTCTAGGTTCAAACATTGAGTAGCATCTAGATGATGCTGTTTAAACTGACATGGGAGCATCACACAGAATTTGTTGCTAATTTTGACAAATAACCCCAATTTTATTTTTGTGTCACATTACAAAGTCCCAGATCATCAAAGCAAGCATGTTATGGTTTATCAGTGATTCTGCCTCCCTTTGGTAATTGAACCTTAAACATTCAGCTTTCAGTTTATTTATTTCACCATGGTTTTTGCTTATTCTTTTTTCATATAATATATCCAGACTGCATTCCTCACCCCCTTCCCCTACTCCATTCCTCCCAGTTCCTTCCTATACACCTGCCCTTTCCTGCAGATCCATTCCTACTCCATTTTTCTTCATAAAACAATGAGACTCCCAGGTATATCAACCAAACATGGCATAGCAAGATACAATACACTAAGGCCCAAACCCTCATATCAAGGCTGGACAAGGCAACTCAGTAGGAAGAAAAGGGTCCCAAAAGTACACAAAAGAGTCAGAGACACCCTTATTCCCACTGTTAGGAGTCTCAAAAAAATTCACAAGCTAAACAACCACAACATGTTTGCAGAGGACTTAGCTGAGACCCATGCAGGTGCCACTTCAGTCTCTGTGAGCTCCTATGAGCCCCACTTAGTTGATTTTCTGGGCAGTGTTTTCCTGGTATCCTTAACTCCTCTGGCTCCTACAATCCTTCCTCACCCATTTCTGTGGTGTTCCCTGAATTCCACCTAATGTTTGGCTCTTGATCTCTGCATCTTCTCCCATCTGTGACAGGGTGATGCCTCTCTGATGATGAATGGGCCAGGCACTGATCTATGAGTATGGCAGAATATCAAGAAGAATCATTTTATTATTTTTTCCTGGCCAGTCTTCTTTGATTCTACTCTAGGTCTCTGGGCCATCCAGTTTCTTGTTCCTAGCCATCTTCCTTTCATGGAGTGGGACTTTTGCTCATTCTTGCACAAACATGCCATAGAAAAATTTACTCAGTATTCTTTTGTTCTAAAGATTTTTTTTTTAGTTTTAGTCACTATAACTATGGAGACATGAGTATATGTATTTACAGAAGCCAGAAGAAAGCATTAAATCTCTTAGAGCTTGAGTCAATGACTTTGAGTTGTCTGAAATGGGTATTGGGAACTGAACTTGCATCCTTTTTGAGAGCAGTTTTCTCTCTTAACTGGTAATTCATCTCTTAATTCTTGCTACCCTCTTTCTCTCAAGTACAATGCTCAACATTAAGAAAGAAAGAAATCTTTAGTTTCTGACCTAACTTACTTATGCCATTTACACTTGGTCTTACTCTGAAGCCAGTCTGGCAACAAAGGGCAGGCAGTGAGTAGAATGTGAATCCCAGAACGTCTATAGAGACAGAGGGAGAGTTAGTTAGTTAGAAAGCAGTCAAGTGATGAGTCCTCTCTTTGTTTACATAGTTAGAGCTTAGTTTTAAAATGGACTTTGTCAGGGAGATGAACAATAAAGCTCTTGTTACATAGGTCTTTGAATTACATTTCTAAGGAAGTATTAATAAAGGAGAGATAATTTATATGAATTAAGATATTAAGATCACTTTCAAATAAAGAGAATGGTATGGATGTGGTAGTGAACATGGCTGATTCCATGTCTTCTAAGGGGTTGGAGTAGGCACAGAAGAATGTCATATGAGAAACAAACCCAGAGGAATTTGTAGAATCCTCTTCTTGGGGCTGCTATTTGCTTTATACATGACAGGACATTTTGTGTTCCATTAAATTTGCCCAGTGTTACTTACATTCACTTACCTTCAATAGCAAGTTTGAGGGTTAAAATAAAATAGCAGGAGTCCTCTGAATCTAATAGTAATCCACCCAGATTTTTCCCTCTGGATTTCAGGAAATTTACCAAGCTGAAATTAATAGAATGGAATTATATTTGCTCTGTGAGTTGTTTCCTGCTTCCTCTTGAACCTTTAACAAGAAAGAAGATATATCCTCTTGTTCCTGATAAATCTGAAGATCAAGCAATTTCAGTTGACAGAATTGAAAGGAAATCTCAAGACCATCTATAGGAGAATCTTTTTGACTTACACACTACAGGACGCCCCTGTTTCCATCATGCTAACTCAGTGCCATTTCCCTGTTGATGAATCTTCACCAAATAGGTCTTCTCATTGTATCTTCTATGAGGTACCTGTAGGAGCTCTCATTTTGTCTTATCTCTTCTGTGGGGACAGAGCAAGGAATACTTTCTCTTAATGTTGAAGAAATCTTTAAACACCTTATTGATACTGGCTTTGTCTGAATCTCTCCTTTAAAAAGAGGTAGAAACTATAGATTGGATGATCACGATTTTTCCAACCAAACAAATATCTATGACTCACAGGACAAAGTAACCACTATACACAACAAACTCATAAATTAAAGCCAAGGAAGGAAGATTCCAAGGCCAGTAGCCTCAGCATAATCATAGAATCAATTATTATAGATTTAGTCTTTTCATACCCTAATGTATTTCACCGTATTCAACTGAGCAGTACAGCTGTATCAAAATAACCCTAGACTAGTCCTACATGTATGAGTGCCCAGATATCTGGATCTGGCTGTGCTATCTATAGTCTTAAAGAGTTTGAAAAGCTTCTGACCAATCCAAGCTTCAGTCTTCTCATCTGTTAAATAGTAGTAACAATAAATACCTAGACTATTCTCTACACCTAATGATTTCTGTAACATTTGGATTACCAGATTTGTGATTTGTTACCTGATTTGTGGGGTCTTATATATTATTACACCTCCAGAACTTGGCCTTCAAGATGGCACCATTTTCATAGGGGGTTACAAAGTTACAGAAATTTAGAAAAGGTACAAACTATTATTGTTTCTTAATGTCTTTAATACTGCTGTTCTGTTTCCTTAGAGGAGTGGTTCTCAACCTTCCTAATGGTGTGAGCCTTTAATACAGTTCCTCATGTTGCAGTGACCCCCTCCAGCATAAAATTATTTTTGTTTCTGCTTCATAACTGTAAATTTGCTATTGTTATGAATTGCAATGTAAATATTTGTGTTTTCTGATGTCTTAGGTGACACTGTGAAAGGGTCATTTGACGTTCTCCCCACCCCTGAGATGTCTCAACCTACAGGTTGAGAACCACTGGCCCTAAAGTATGAGTTAGTCTGGATTGCTATTTTCCACTCTCTATCAATAGGAAGAAACAGAGGGGGAAAAAGTCCCTAGAATGAATAGTGACCAACCACTAACCTTGGTCATAAATGAGTGACTTCCAAAGCTCATGGTATTTCTTTGTAGATTCTTCTTTGGTCTCAGTACCTGGCACACAAAGTGAATGGGCTTGACCTTTATGTAGGTCTATTCTGTGTCACTTGATGAGTGTGTTTCAGCAATCATCAACAGCAAGCTGACTGTGATTATTATCACTGGTCGCTCTTTAGTCTTTGATATAAGAGTAATGTTAGTGGCAAAAATCTATTTCTAATAGTACTGTATGAAGTACAGCTTCTTTTTCCAGATGTGAAGTCTTTAAGAATGTCTGGATTGTGCAGATGGACTCTTATTTTAAAGCCCCATCACTATAGACTCTGAGAGCCAAAATAAAGTATGGACCCTTGACTCAAGATATGTTTGATTTTGCTCATTTATCCAGGAGAGAAAACTTTGAGAAAAATTACATGTATGCGGAATGCCAAGATGCATGAAAAGTTCTATTGTTCACATTTGACAGATGGGGAAATTGAGTTTGAGAAAGACACGAAGCTTAGCTCTGGATTTGAGACAAAAAGATATAGTCAAGTCTGCTTATTGTATAATAGAAATAATTATATTGCCATCTTCAAGAACTGCTATGATGAATCAGAAAGAACATACATTCAGAATTAGGGAGCACAAAATCCAGCCACATGTATTCAATGAAAGTGAGTTTCTATTGACTTTCATTTTCTTTTCTTTCTTTAATGTAAATTAAAGTATGATGAAAAGCAGACTTATAGATTCCAGCCTCCTACTGGCTCATCTGAAGTGCATCATCTCATGCACATCTTTCTTTCAGATAGCCTGTTGTATGCACATCTCCTGTTAACACAAATTGGAGGGAGTAACATGACCTTCATTTGTTGACAAAGACATGAGTAGGCAGAGCACAGGGATGAAGACCTCAATTCAGGCAGGAATTGACTCTCTATAGTATAGGATGGCTAAGCTATCTGATTTGACCATATATCATCCCCAGAAATTAACCCATCTTCACCACTGTCAATAACATGGGAACTTATCAGTCTATCTAAAATCACCTTCAGATGGCAAGGATGAAGGCCCCACAAAGTGTCTATGGCAAA
This sequence comes from Rhynchomys soricoides, assembly GCA_019843965.1. Classification (NCBI taxonomy): domain Eukaryota; kingdom Metazoa; phylum Chordata; class Mammalia; order Rodentia; family Muridae; genus Rhynchomys; species Rhynchomys soricoides. Next base: position 25,739,482 of record JADRCH010000007.1, on the reverse strand, counting down.
TCCATTTTTATAATCACATAAATTGTATACATTATTCTAACTTTGCCACTTTGTTTTAAGATACTGTATTGCATGAATGTGTCTGTGTATATATTTGTTTCTTAAATCAGAGTTGAACAGAAGCTACTAGTTTCATAGCTAAAGATAATGATTTCCAAATTTATTGGTCATTCTTCTTCAGTGTATTATGACTTTACAGGTCATCAAGTATGTTAAATACAATAATAATAATATAGATGCTGCCCTTTACAACCCCAATGGGTACGAGTGTTATACTTTTGGAATCTCAAAAATATTATCCCTCACTGAAAAATATAGGTGATTTTAATTTAAAACAAAAATGAATTTTTCACAAACGGGTCCTATACCAACAAAATTTTGGCTTTTTCTTATTGTTAAAGACAATAATGCTACTTTAGACTTTACCCTAACATTTGTTAATTCAAGTAATATTGGTCAGTAGGTATATAAACAAACACTAAGCTTATGTATCAAAATTATATAAAATAATATTTGTTCATATTCAGTTGTCTTAGTTTGGGTTTTATTGCTGTGAAGAGACACCATGACTATAACAACTCTTATAAAGAAAAACATATAATTTGGGGCTGGCTTACAGTTTCAGAGGTTATCATGGCAGGAAGCATGGCAGCATGAAGACAGACATGGTGCTGGAGGAGCCAAGAGTTCCATATCCTGATCTGAAGGCAGCAGGGAGAGACTATCCCACTTGGTATGGCTTGAGCACATATGAGACTTCAAAGCCCGCCTCCCCAGTGACACACTTTTTCTACAAGGCTCTGCCACCTAATAGAGCCTATAACTTTAATTTTTCAAACCTTATTTTTAATGATGGTTCTTAAATGCTTTAACCTCCCTTGTAGTCCACCACCCACCGGAAGTGATGGAAAAGTAAGGATATGAGGGAAGTGGACCTGTTTAGAGAGGTTCTTTGGAGCAACTCCCATCTGTGTTGCTGGAAATCAGCAGTTCAGTTCACAGGTTAGCAGGTAGCAGCAGCTCAATCTACTTGCAAACATTTCTCTTTTTTTCTTTACTTTTTATTTATTTATTTATTTTGTATTTTTCCTTCTTTATTTACATTTCAAATGTTTCTCCTTTCCAGATCTCCCCTTTGGAACCTCCGCATTTCCTGCCCCTTCCCCCTGCCACTATGGAGGTATTCTCCCACCCACACACCAACCCACTCTCATCTTCCTTCCTTGGCCTTCTCCTCTACTGGGGGATCTAATACCCTCAGACCCAAGGGCCTCTCCTCCCCCTGATGTCTAACAAGACCCTCCTCTGCTGCGTATGTGGCCAGCACCATGGGTCGCTCCATGTGTATTCTTTGGTTGGTGGATCAGTCGTCAGGACTATCGGATGGGTCAGGCCAGTTGCTACTGTTGCTGCCTCCATGGGGATGAAAACTCCCTCAGCTCCTTCAGTCCCTTGTCCAACTCCTCCATCTGAGACCTAACATTCCACCCTACTGTTACTGTGAAGTGACTCTTGGGTATTTCGAACTTTTGTGCTAATAACCACTTGACAGTGAGTACATACCATGTTCATTCTTTTGTGACTGGGTTACCTCAATCAGGATGATATTTTCAATTTCTGTCCATTTGCCTGCAAATTTCATGAAGTCATTGTTTTTAATAGCTGAATAGTATTCCATTGTGTAAATGTACCACATTTTCTGTATCCATTCCTCTGTGGAGGGATATCTGGGTTGTTTCCAGCTTTCTGGCCATTATAAATATGGTTGCTATGAACATAGTGGAATATGTGTCTTTATTACATGTTGGAAGCATCTTCTGGGTATATGCCCAGGAGTGGAATAGCTGGGTCCTCAGGTAGAATTATGTTCACTTTTCTGAGGGTCTGCCAAAATGATCTACCTGCCTGTCACTGTACCAATACCATGCAGTTTTTATCATTACTGCTCTGTAGTACATCTTGAAGTCAGGGAGGCTGATTCCCCCAGAAGTCCTTTTATTGTTGAGAATAGTTTTTGCTATCCTGGATTTTTTGTCATTCTATATAAATTTGAGATTTGCTCTTTCTAAGTCTATGAAGAATTGAGTTGGGATTTTGACGAGGATTGCATTGAATCTATAGATTGCTTTCGGCAGGATGGCCATTTTATCTATATTAATCCTGCCAATCCATGAGCATGGGAGATCTTTCCATCTTCTGAGGTCTTCTTTGATTTCTTTCTTCAGTGACTTGAAGTTCTTGTCCTACAAATCTTTCACTTGTTTGGTTAGAGTCACTCCAAGATATTTTATATTGTTTGTGACAATTGTGAAGGGTGTTATTTCCCTAATTTCTTTCTCAGCCTGTTTATCCTTCTAGTATAGGAAGGCTACTGATTTGCTTGAGTTAATTTTGTATCCAGCCACTTTGCTGAAGTTGTTTATCAGCTGTAGCAGTTCTCTGGTGGAGTTTTTCAGGTCACTTAAGTATACCATCGTATCATCTACAAATAGTGATATTTTGATTTCTTCCTTTCCAATTTGTATCCTTTTTACCCCCTTTTGTTGTCTGATTGCTTTAGCTAGAATTTCTAGTACTCTATTGAATAGATAGTGAGAGAGAGAGCAGCTTTGTCTAGTCCCTGATTTTATTGGGATTGCTTCGAGTTTCTCTACATTTAGTTTGGTGTTGGCTACTGGTTTGCTATATATTGCTTTTACTATGTTTAGGTATGCTTCTTGAATTCCTGATCTTTTCAAGACTTTTATCATGAAGGGATGCTGAACTTTTTCAAATGCTTTTTCAACATCTAACGAAATGACCATGTGGTTTTTGTTTTTTTTTTTTCTTTGAGTTTGTTTATGTAGTGGATTACATTGATGGATTTCTGGGTATTGAACCATCCCTGAATCCCTGTGATAAAGCCTACTTGATCATGATGGATGATCGTCCTGATGTGTTCTTGGATTCGGTTTGCAAGAATTTTATTGAGTATTTTTGCATCAATATTCATAAGGGAAAATGGTCTGAAGTTTTCTTTTATTGTTGTGTCTTTGTGGGGCTTTGGTATCAGTGTAACTGTGGCCTCATAGAATGAATTGGGTAGTGTTCCTTCCATTTTTATTTTGTGGAATAGCTTGAAGAGTATTGGTATTAGGTGTTTTTTTGAAGGTCTGATAGAATTCTGCACTGAACCCATCTCGTCCTGGGCTTTTTTTGGTTAGGAGACTTTTAATGACTGCTTCTATTTCTTTAGGGGTTATGGTACTGTTTAGATGGTTTATCTGATCCTGATTTAACTTTGGTAACTGGTTTCTGTCTAGAAACTTGTCCATTTCCTCCAGAGTTTCCAATTTTTTTGCACATAGGCTTTTGTAGTAGGATCTTATGATTTTTTTTTAATTTCCTCAGCGTCTGTTGTTATATTTCCCTTTTCATTCCTAATTTTATTAATTTGCACACTGTCTCTATGCCCTCTGGTTAGTCTGGCTACGGGTTTATCTACCTTGTTGATTTTCTCAAAGAACCAGCTCATGGTTTATCAACAAGAGTTGATTTTCTCAAAAAACCAGCTTCTGGTTTTGTTGATTCTTTGTATAGTTCTTTTAGTTTCCACTTGGTTGATTTCAGCCCATAATTTGATTATTTCCTGCCTTCTACTCCTCTCGGGTGTATTAGCTTCTTTTTGTTCTAGAACTTTCAGGTGTGCTATTAAGCTGTTAGTATATGCTCTCTCCAGTTTCTTTTTGGAGGTACTCAGAACTATGAGTTTTCCTCTAAACACTGCTTTCATTGTGTCCCGTAGGTTTGAGTAAGTTGTACTTTCATTTTCATTAAATTTTAGGAAGTCTTTAATTTCTTTCTTTATTTCTTCCATGACCAAGTTATCATTGAGTAGAGCATTGTTCAACTTCCATGTGTAGGTGGGCTTTCTGTTGCTGTTGCCATTGAAGACCAACCTTAATCTGTAGTGATCTGATTGAAGGCATGGGATAATTTCATTCTTCTTATATCTGTTGAGGTTTGTTTTGTGACCAATTATGTGATCAATTTTGGAGACAATACCATGAGGTGCTGAGAAGAAGGTGTATTCTTTTGATTTAGGATGAAATGTTCTATAGATATCTGTTAAACCCATTTGGTTCATAACATCTGTTAGTTTCACTGTGCCTCTGTTTAGTTTATGTTTCCAAGATCTGTCTGATGTTGATAGTTGGGTATTGAAGTCTCCCACTATTATTGTGTGAGGTGCAATGTTTGCTTTGAGCTTTAGTAGAGTTTCTTTTATGAAAGTGGGTGCTCTTGCATTCGGGGCATAGATGTTCAGAATTAAGAGTTCTTCATGGGTATACCAGCAGTACAGTTCAGTAGAATTGGGTTAATAATAGCAGTGTCACAACCTACCAGAGACAGCCAGGCCTCAGCCTTAGCTCATGTCAGCAGGAGAGACCAGCAGGAACACCAGAAGATCAGCAAAGACTTGAGACATACGAGTATTGCACAGCTAGCTGTGCCAGCAAGTTAACCTCTGTCTCAATCACTCTGTACAGTCCTATTTATACCCTCCAACATCATATGTCCTCCATGTGCCTTGCCTCAGGATGGGTCTTGTCTCAGCACGTGCATCAGTTAGCCCAAGTCTGCTAAGTCCTGGCAAATGAAGCTTAACTACACAATATAAGGTGGACCAATACTTGTATGTTGTTAGCAAAGAATCCTTCATCATGTGTCATTTCATGTGTTTGCTTCAGCAGAACATCTTCTCTCCTGTGTCTGCTTCAGTGAAATATTCCTTCACGGGTCTGCCTACTTGTGTCCACTTCAGGAAATCATTCCTTCATATCTTTGTTCCAGCGAAACACCACCCAACACAACTGACTCTCCAAGGAACCCTTAAGTTTCCACTTCAAGTGCCACTCGCAAGCATTCAAACACATGAGCCTATGGGGGCCATACCTTTTCAAACCACCACAGCAGTAAAATTAACATTTATACACTTAAGTATATAAACATAGATAATATGTATCTCTTTTACAATTATTATGCTTACGATGTAGAATTTTTATCTAAAATTGAATCAATAAGGACAATATAAACTATTCTAGCTATTTCAAGCATAGATGGGTTTAGTTTAGGTTATCAAGCACATGAAATAAATAATCAATGGTTAGTAAACATTTTGTTTTTCTCTCATTTTATCATTTTGTTAGTTTGAGGGCTCATGATGATCTCAAACTATGAGGTAGATGAAGTTGGACTTCCTAGGACCGGACTAGCTATGGCTATATACCTCTTCCAAGCCTCACAGCCCTTGGCAACAACTTTGTAAGTTGTGTGTTAATACATAAAATAAAAGATTGGAGGAGTGTTGGCTGGAGTATGAATGAAAGACGAGGTAATGGAAAGTACTCAACGCCCAACCTATTCTGAGTTTTGCATGAGAAAAAAAGTCAACTTTATTGAAATAAAATAGAGATTTGAAAGTTCTGATTATTGAAGCAGGTATGATCTATTACCTTACAAATATTCATAAACCTCAGAAAGCAGGCCATGCATGTGACTACCTATGTTCAAAAAAACCGTGAAGTACAGGAACTACAGTAAATAAACAGCCAAGACTGCAGATGCATAATAGTACTGTGGTAAGTGGTGTGCACGATTATGCTTAAGCAGTGTTGGCAGAAGCTCCCACATGAAGCCTTCAAGTCCATGGCACTATTTATCACCTCAAGGAAGATAACATTTTTCTATCTTCTTTTGCCTCTCAAATCTCACATAATTGAATTATGTTGTCATACTCTAAGTCCTGCTGGTATAGAGTCTAGGAAATGCAGTTTACATGATTTAAATTGCTATAATACCAGAAGAAGACAGGTGAAAATACAACCTCATACATTTAGTGGCCCAGTTGTTAAAGAGTTTATAGGTCCTAATTATTTTTGGAATGGTTTACCAAAAGTAATTTCTGGCAATTGTCTATTTCCATCTCAAAAATTTTCTATTTGCAGCATAAATGATATGGATGTCTACCTGTTGCAATATAAATGATATGGCTATCTGCCTTTATTAATAAAATATATAATATGTCATACACTTTTTTAAAAAACACTGAGGTTATTCTAAGTAGTAATCATTGTACTAAGTACCAAGCACTATAGTACACAAGCTACACTTATTCTGATCTTCATGAAACTTAGAGCCTAGTTTTAGTGGATAAATAGACCTACATAAACCAGCAAGTACTGAGATGCTACAGAGGAAACTTATTTGGAAAAGGCTGAGGAATCTTTTGGTTTGAAAGTGAGCTTCATGTTCTAGAGCAATGGTTCTTAACCTTTTCAAGATTGTGACCCCCATGTTGTAGTGACCCCCCCAACCATACATTTATAAATTTTTTGGTACTTCAAAACTAATTTTGCTACTGTTATGAATTGTAATATTTTTGGAGATAGAAGTTTGTCAAAAAGGTAGTAACCCATAGCTTGAGAGAAAGAAAACACTCATTGGTGTTAATTCTATGTAATGTCTGACTGAGAGAAGTGTTGAAGCAATGCTAAGATTTCTGACTTGAGTGCCTTGATGGACAGTTAAGTAAAATAGTAAGTGGAAAAAAAAAAAAAGCCTGTATTGGGGAAGGAATCGAATCCATTTACTTGAATTAATAAAGAATAAGCACAAAATTTAAAGGGTCAAATGGGTAAAACAAATTAGGTTTGGTTATGTGGAATCTGAAATGTCTCAATGTCTCATAGATAGCTCAATATCTGAGTTTGGGGCTCGGAATTCTGACCATCTCATAATACAAAATATATTCAAATCAAATAAAAAATACCCCTCAGTCTTTAACAATTCCAAACTTGTTTAAAAGCCAAAAGTATAAGTCTCTTTTGAGACCCAGATAAGGTCTTAACTGTAAATCTCTATAAAATAAAAAGGGAAATATACATTTCCAATCTGCAACATCACAGATTAAACATTCCCATTCCAAAAGGAATGCTTGACATGCTTATATCAAAGAAAGACAAACCAAGCAGGGCAAATGCCAGATCCTGCAGCTGTGTCCAATGTCTGAGGCTTGTGACAAAATGACCTAGTCTCGAATGGATTGGTTTGTCCCTTTTCCCAGCTCTGCTGATGCAGCATACAGAACCTCTCTCTTATGTAGGCTCTTCTCCTTATATTCATCTTTCTTCAGCAGAAATCCCATGGTTCTACCACCTTCAATGTCCTGGAAGTCTCCATTTCAGTTTATGCTTCATCTTTCCATGCTAAGGATCAGCCCCAGGTTGGAGAGAACAGGTGTCGAAGAGCAACAAAAACAAAGGACTCAAAGTCAAACTGTGGACCAAACTGGCAGCCTATATTCTGCTAGAGACAGCTTTCCAGCTTGCCTTCTCTCTGTTATGTTTTCTTTCTTTCTCTAATCTGCTTTCTCTGGAGATCTCCAGACAGCTCTCTATGTTCAGCTGGAGACAGTTCTCTAAGCAGTTCTTTCTTGCTATTCTAAAAAGTTCTCTGGATAACTCATCTCCTGCAGATCAAAGCCCCGTCTTTTATTTTACATATCAATTCAGTCCTTTACTTCAGATTTCCTTTTGATTACCCTATGAATCAGCATTCTGTGAGCCCAGCCCCTTAATTCTTAGGAAACAGCAAGCAGTGGAGGCACTGACCTTTAATCCCAGCACTTGGGAGGCAGAGGCAAGTGGATTTCTGAGTTTGAGGCCAGCCTGGTCTACAGAGTGAGTTCCAGGACAGCCAGGGCTTCACAGAGAAACCCTGTCTCAAAAAAATCAAAGAAACAAAACAACAACAACAAAAATTGCAAAAGAATTAAGAAATCTTCCTGCTTTAGTTAAATACAGAGGATAAACTAGCTGTGACCCAGTTCTGAAATTAGCATTTCTACCACTCTTGGGTTTGGACTTGCTGTGTCTTAGGCTGACCTTGTTCTCAGAAATCTGCTTGCATTTGTATGTCCCTGTCATTGTATCTTTCTGACAAGCTGTTCATTAATGCAGCTACCCTCTCTTCCTCTCGATTCATAAAGTCCCTCATAATTCATATTGCATCCTTATTTTTTGCATAGTTGAGAAATTATATATTTTCAAACTCATGTTTTTAGAGTTCTTTTCCACAGCCTTAAGGGCTGTCCTGAAGGTCCCAGTGTTTACCATTTTGCAGGGACATTAGCCACATCTTCACCTCTTAGGCTGGTCCTGTCTGTTTATCAAGGAGTCACTAACCTTAACAGAAAGAACATTCTGTAAAGGAGGAATGTAAAATGTGTACATTATTATACAAACAAAGCTTAAGCCCAGGGCAGCCATTGACACTTGTGGAGGCCCACACCTACTGGCTCATTCTCAGGGGCAGGAACCGTTTCATTTTGTACTGCCTTCCCCCCCACACCCCCCCACTCTCTCCAAGGCCATGCCAGACTCAGCACTCACAGTTTCATACAGTGGCCTCCTCTTGGTCCTCCTAGTAGAGACTTCAAACATATCACACATTGTCTGGTCACAATGACTTTCTAGAAACATGCTATAAGACTGTATGATTCCCCCTCAACAATACAGCATGTGAAAGAAATGCTTTTCCTCCCCTCCTCCCCTCTCCGGAGATAAGGCCACCTAGCTAGCAGATATTTCCTGTGGGACATGAGAAAGGGGCATTCCTCCCCTCCTTCCCTCCCTAGAGATAAGGCCAACTGGCCAGCAGATATTCTCTGTCAACATAGGTTCTCCCAAGCAACAATGGACCAGGGGTAAAGAATAACCACAGTGATGACTCACTAAAAATCCCCTAATTGTGTGAAAGGTCAACAACCAACTCAGGCTGTGACCAGAATCTGCCTCAAGAATGTATAAAAGGTGTGAGCTTTGAGAATTCAGGGTCACCTCTGTCTCATGTGCAGGACGACCCCAATGCATTGGAAATAATAAACCTCTTGCTGATTGCATCAATCTCAATGTGTCTTTGTGAGGGGGAATTACCGGTAGTTGTGACCTTCGGGTCCAACACATGACGCCCCCCCCCCATCTTGCATATTTTGTGCTTGTAAAATTAGTACTATGTAAATGATACTGCCAAATTCTGCTACCAGCTCAGGATAGAGCTTATTTCCCCTGGACATCAGGTACATCAGCTTCTGTGAGCTAAACTTCGGGAAACATTTGCCCTAGGGAGTTGCGTTTATGGAACAGAGAACTAGGTTTGGATACTTTCCATCCCAATGCATTTGGATTTTCACAAGATAGAGACTTCTATGGGTGGGGCCTTACAACATCTTCTAGATAATTGTATTCCTCACCAGATTACATATTCTTCATATCCTTCTACTCTACTTTTGTTCACTCACATTGTAGATCAGGCTTAAGAAAAATGAGCAATATTCATACCATAGCCTGAATGTCCTCCACCAAACAAATATTCCATTTATGTTGTTCATTAGCATGCTTAAGTTCCTATACATGGGCAGAATACAGCCAGACTCTTTGACAAAATATCATGTAAATGGCATCAAACCTGCTTCCTGATGGTCCTCACTCCCACCTGAAACCTCACGAGCCCATTCTTCTCTCAAAACTCTGTCTTTCAGACTTCTAAAACTAACTGGAATTGTCAGGTTCTTAGGCTTTTCTAGCTCAAAACTCCAAACTCTTCCACCTGTCTGCAGCCAAGCAGTTCTGAAGGCTTGTAAACCACATGATTAGGTTTATCACAGCAACAGCATCACTTTTTGGTGTCAATTTTCAGTAGAAGTTGCTTGTCATGTTGCAAACCAAAACAAACAGAAAAAGAAGAGAAAGAAAGGAGAGGGAGGGAGGTAAGGAGGGAGGAAGGAAGGAAGGAAGGAAGGAAGGAAGGAAGGAAGGAAGAAGCAAATTGAGAAAGAACGAGTTCATTCTTGGTTTCAGTGGCTATAGTCCTTCTAGCAGCAATGGCATGGTGGCAAGGGTGTGAGGCAACTGTTCTCGCTGCCGATGGAGGATGGAGTCAGGAAGCAGAAGTATGGATGCCCCTGTTTAGCTCTCTTTCTCCTTTTTATTCAGTCCATGATGATGATGTTGCCTACATTTAGGACAGGTGATTCCATTTCAATTAACCTTATCTGAAGAAGTCCCTCATAGAAATGCCTAGATATTTGTATCTATGATAATTCTAAATCCTATTGAGACTATCACAGGAAGGTAGCAGTCTGATCAGATCAATATGGGTAGAGGTGAGAATGAGATGGGATTCATCTTTCATTTGAGACATTTTGTTTTGAAGAAAAGTATTTGCTGGCCTTTAAAAAATGGAACTTATAGGACCTTGTGATCCCAGAGTCACACAAAGGATTTGAAGGCTGGGTTTTAGATAATATGGCCTTCAAAGTCTTTTCTCTTCTACAGTATTTGTTTTTCTGTGGTTTCTATTTAATAACTCCCAGGTGGAAATTTTATTTTCATAGGTAGGTAACAATAGGGCACAAAATAAGTCACATTAACAAATTTAAGCTTAAATTTAATTTTATCATACAAGTCATTTAGTAAAATATAGTTTTGGAGCCTAAGATATACATCTGCTTAGAATATAGGAATGACAAGGACCCTCAACGTTTTAGTTTCACAAGTACTACTCTCCTTTAACAGTTATTTTGTAATTGATCCCCTGTTTATGCAGTTGTATGTTCTGAACTACAGATTTTGGTTTTTGACTAATTTTGTTTTAGGCCTGTTTCTAGCTTCTTTCCCCAAATAACAATTAAATGATGAGGTCATGACATTTGAAGGAATTTAGTGAATGACAAATGCTTTCAAAGACTTTAACATTTTCCCCAAGGGTCCTGGCAGGTTTACTGACTAGAATGGAGTTAGCTTGTTACTAGTAGTGTAAGGTAGCCCAACATCTGGAAACATTCTACATGAGGAACACCTGGCCTTTATGAAAAGTCCCAGGCTTCTCATCACTCACTTTGAGTCCCGCTATGGCATGAGAGGACCAGAATTTATAACTGAGTCATAAGTCTGTTTTGCAGCCTTTCATCTGGGGTTGTCTGTTTGGAAAGTCTCTTCAAATGTTTTCTTAGCTTCAAGGGAAAATTCTCCCAGAGACACCTTAATTTTGATGAAAAACATTCACAAGTTCCCTTTTAGTCTTTTCTCCACCAATTAAGGCCCCTTCAGCAGGGTAGATTAAAGCCCATAAAGTTGGTTGTAGTGGTTTATGAGAAAACTCACTTCACCTAGAAGAGTCAAAGTTTCATATAGATAGACCCTAGGGAACTAGAAAAAGGTAATTTTTCTCCAAAGAGTTCAGGTCCTATCATTTCATTTTCTTTTGGCGTTGACCACACTCAGATTTTTGCTGACTTGATTGTCTGCCCAGTTCAGTTAGAAGATTGGTTTCTTGTGTTCCTATTGAATTAGAAGTTTCCAGATTATTGTTGTCATTTTGTTTTATGCCTGTTTTTACAGCCTTTTCACAATTATATTAAAAGATTAGATTTATTTAGTTCCAACTAGTGAATTGAAAGACGAACCTTTGACGTAAAAGATTTTAAAGATAAAAGCCTCATTTCAATGAATACATTACAAGACTGTTCTAATTTCAAAAATATTCAATTTGAAAATATGGGGTTTTGGGGGGAATTGATGATCAGTTCCAGCAATGACCATTTTACCTGGTTATCCTTTTGTATTTGTAGGCCTTACTTGTTACCCAGTATTCATCCATCTGTTCCTCATTAACACAGGCATTGAGAGTGGTCTTAGGTTGTTTTGTTAAGCAAAGGGAATGAACACTAACTAAAAACAGTTGCATTTGAATTTAAAGAAGTCTTTTATTATGGCTTTGGGATATTTTCAAAGGACTTTAAAATTTATCTCTGAATAAATTAAATTCCAAATTGAAAAATGGAACGATAGCATCTTATGAAGTCTGCATCACCTCCATTCTTCTGTTTCTCAACCTTCACTCTTCCTTATCTTCTACTCTAGTTTTTCATTCCATGTGTTCCTGTGTATATTAGTATGCCAAACATGGGGTGCTACTACTGAAGAGGCACCTTAAGAATATATTCTTAAATCTTCATACACACAAAATCACAAAAGCTTATTGGTCACCAGCTTAGTTAAAAAGTCAAGCTTCTCATTCAGTGAGAGATCCTCTCTCAAAGCAATAGACAGGAGAATGATGAAGACATCTGATATTCTGCACTGACCTTTGAATGCACACACATACTCAAGTGTGTACACCACACCACACACACACCCACACACACACGACTTATATACACACACATACACATATGTGTATGTGTACATATACACAAGTCATACATATATACATACATGCATACATAAATACAAACACACACATAAATATGAATAGGGAGTTGAAGGTGTATTTCAGTGGTTTAATGTATAACTTATAATACATTGGCCCTGATAATAATTTAAAATATAAATAACAAGAGTTTGTAAAGTAGCAGTATATAGTGACATAAGAACGTGCTTATACAAAAGAAAGCCAATTTAAATTATTAGAATTAAAAACATATAATTTTTTGTTTTGTTTTGTTTTTTGAGACACAGTTTCTCTGTATAGCCCTGGCTGTCCTGGAACTCACTCTGTAGACCAGGCTGGTCTTGAACTCAGAAATCCACCTGTCTCTGCCTCCCAAGTGCTGGGATTAAAGGCATGCACCACCACTGCCTGGCAATAATTTTGATTTTTAAAAAATCTTAGTAGAAAAAATAAATAATGGTTTATTTCCAAAAAGAGAATATCAAGGAGTGACTTTATAAATTACATTATGGAAATAAGACATTTCCCAAACGTAAGTTAAAGAAAAGAGAAAGAATTGAAAATATAAAAGATTTTAAAGCAAAAATTCTATTGTACAATTCCAAATAATCCTGGTGAGAGAGAATTGATGAATACTCTCTAGAATTAAAGCAGGATATATAATCATGTTCAGCATTGAGCAAAGAATGCCAGACATGGTTAGATGTTAAAACCTCTTTCTATATTAATGCTACAGAGAGCAATGTAACATCAATGGCAACATTTTGCTGTTTTGGGTGAGGAGAAATATGAAATACCATTAAAGCTTTCCTGGATTGTTCAGATCTACTCTTGTGTTCTCTTGTAATAAAATTTCTTATATTTAAATTTAATTGTTTCCTGCTGTTGCTTATACAGTAATCCTACCAGTCAATGAAGAAGAACAACAACAAAAATCCTACTTTTACTAGAAGATATAATAATGATGAACTAAGAAGCAAATAATTAGTCTTAAAGAAGGCATATGTTAACACTAGTCAATCAGGGGTTATATTTATAGAATACTTACTGGATACCTTTTCAAGATGATTCTCATAGCATTTCTAAAAGACTGGTAGTATATCTCATTTCTAATTTCCACACAGGTAACCCAAGTCTTAAAGATAAGCACTGACCCTGAGTGCAAGCCATGTAGCTGGAGCTATTATGATAAATGGTGCTCCAGAATTTAATGAAAGTCAAATTTAAAGTTCAAATTCTTATTGAATATTCTATGATACTTTTATTTTAAAGCATTTTAAAGAAAATGTATGGAAATATCAGCAGTCTTTGTGTGTGTGTGTGTGTGTGTGTGTACTCTAGAATGTTAAACTTGAGGGGATTTGGTATGGGAGATGGCTCAGTGGATAAAGTAACTGCCATACAGGATGATGATCAGAGTTTGGATCCATAGCTCTCATATATAAAACTAACCATGAGGGTATATGCTTGTACTACCATAGCTGAGGAGGTGGAGACATGAAGCTTTGGGACTTGCTGGTCAGCTAATCTTGCCAAATCATTGAGATCCACATTCATTGACAGACCCTATCTCCAAAAATAAGGTGGGCATGATAAAGAAAGACACCCAACAGCAACCTCTACCTTCCACATGCATGTGCTTGCACACCCCCACATATGTTCACATACACACACACACACACACACACACACACACATACACACTCCCTTATGTCATCTCCTACAAGTTTATGGGATTAAAATTTTTAGACAGACAACTAGTTGGTTGTTTTACCTCTTTGACTTTTTCATATCCCTGTGTCTAAGACTATTCAAGCAACATAATCAGAAAGTTATCCACATGATATATTTCTATGAAACCAGAAACTCTCCAAATTCCCAAGATACAAAAATTACTTGTTTCTTATAGTTCCCTATGGATTTTCTTTTGCCAGAACTTAGTCTTCTCAGTTGCTTAGAAGAACATAGCTGAGGGGCATTTCCTCTTTACCTTTCTGTCTGGCTTCAAAGTTTCTTCTTCTTCTTCTTCTTCTTCTTCTTCTTCTTCTTCTTCTTCTT
>JADRCH010000007.1:25706038-25725141 GCA_019843965.1 Rhynchomys soricoides | reverse complement strand
TTCTTCTTCTTCTTCTTCTTCTTCTTCTTCTTCTTCTTCTTCTTCTTCTTCTTCTTCTTATTTTTTTTTTTTTGCTGTTCCATAGTCTCCCTTTATTTAGAACAGCAACCACACCAAAACAAAATCCAAAAAATATCAAACATAAACCCAAAAGTCCAGAAGAATTCAGAAAATGGTCCAGTGAGCCCAGTCTCCCATAGTGCAGAGGTGTTAATGCCACAGCACACTTGTCCAGTTTCTTCTGTCCTGTCTTTCACTCTGAAGAAGAAACTTAATTTTGATGAAGAAACTTCTTTTTGCACAACCTACAAACATTTTCTATTTGGATGCAGCATAGAGTTTAGCAGTTGGTTGCTTTGTTTATCCTGAGAGCATCTGTGTCCTGTGCATCTTTTCTTTGTTTTGGCAGTGCAGTTGATCTAAGACATACTTAGAGCCTTTACAACAGTAGGAAGAGTTCAGTGAAACTTAGGTGGATGTGGTGGCACACACCTTTAATCCCAGCACTCAAGAGGCAGAGGCCAGCTTGGTCTACAAAGCAAATTCCAGGGCAGCTGGGGCTGTTACACAGAGAGACCCTGTCTCAAAACAACAACAATAACAAATCATGAAAGTTGTTAAATGTAGAGTTTAGCTGTTTTCACAACAGGCTCTGGCCTACTGTCCTATATGTAGATTTACATGAAATATATGGCCAAAATGGAACCCTGGCTACATTATTGACTAACCTACCATATATCAGATAGTTTCTATTTTACTTTAGATGTTATAAGTACAAAAATATGTATCAGGTTCCTTGGTTGACTGATATTATTTTTTCAAATTAAGGAAGGTATAAATGATAGTAATAAGAAATGTTTGTTTGGTTTTGTCTGGTCATAGGATGTAGAACCTAGAACTTTACATGCACCAAGTTTTCATTCTTGCCCTGAGCTATGTCCCAGAGGATGTTCTTAATACAACTTTCCCTTAGTTGCAAAATGTATCCTTGATGTTTTCAAATTTTATTTTTTATTTTGATGACTTTGATGTTTTACTTTTGATGTTCTTGGCTTAAAAGCAAAATGAAAGATTTTAATAATTATATTAGAGGCAAACTGTAAAGTGCTGTTATTCTCTTTATGCATTATAATATCTATCCCGTCTAGTAAAACTTTGGTTATATGCTACTGAGAATGATTCACTGTGCTTCTAGTTTCTCTTACATTTCTAGTCTGTCCCAATCTGAAAACCATTTCTCTAAGTAAAAGATACAATGAAAGACTAAGAAAACCTAGAATCCCTTTTCGTAGGGAGCAGAAAGAGGAGAATTTTCCCTCTCAGGTTTTAAAATGTCTTCTTGTTACTTTCACTACTGTACATTTCAAGTACAGATACAGCATATCAAATGATTATGTTGACATCGCCAGATGCAATGTTTGTATATAAAAGGATTAGAAGAGTCTGGGAGTTTTGTTTTGTTTTATTTTATGCTCAATAACAGTATTTAATATGAAAACATACTTGGTTAGAAGTAAAAGTAATTACATTTTGTATTCCAGATATATCAGGAATGAATAAAAATTTTCAGTTACTTTTAGATAAGTTTGAGGTGTTTTTTTTCCTTCAAAATTGTTTACATTTACTTATTTTATTTACTTTTTGTATGTGTGTGCATAAGGGTATGCACATGTCATGGTGCATACATGGAGTCAAAGGAAAACTTGTGGGAATCTACACTGTGGATATGAAGGATCAAGCTCTGGTCCCTAGGCTTAATGGCAAGAGCCCTTACTGGGTGAGCCATGGAATTGAATCCTAAGTTTCAGTTTAATCTAATTAAATTAATTAATTGTTTTTGAGATAGTATCTAACTAACTATGTTGTTCTGTTTGGCCCAGAATTCATTATGTAGGCCAAGCTGGCCATCAACTCACAGTGACACTGTAGAAGTTAGGCCTGGTTCTTGCTTCCAGCCCCATGCTCCCAGAAATAAGACTCAGGTTTAAAATATATTTACAAACATCTTGGCCACATAGCTAGGCTCTTTTCTCTGACTAGATCATAATTAAAATAACCCATTTATTTTAACCTACATTCTACCACGTGGCTGGTTGCCTGTGCTCAGGTGCCCTGCCTCGGTCTCCTCACATCTTCCTTGGTGACTCTCCCACTCCTGGCTCTTTTTAGGTTGTTGTTGTTGTTTTATTTTATTTTTTTCTACTTTATTTACATTTCAAATGTTTTCCCCTTTCCAGATCTCCCCTTTGGAACCTCCATATTCCCTCCTCCCTCCCCTGCCTCTACTGGGGTAATCCCCCACCCACCCACCCACCCACCCACTTTCATCTTCCCTCCTTGGCATTCTATACTGGGGGATCTAATACCCTCAGGCCCAAGGGCCTCTCCTCCTTCCCCCCAAACCCCCAATGTCTAACAAGACCCTCCTCTGCCACATATGTGGCCAGCACCATTGGTCACTCCATATGTATACTTTGGTTGGTGGATCAGGCTCCAGGAGTATCAGGGGATCAGGTCAGTTGCCACTGTTGCTGCCTTTCTGGGGATGCAAACTCCCTCAGCTCCTTCAGTACCTTCTCCAAGTTCTCTATCTGGGACCTCCCACTCCGCCCTACTGTTGCTGTGAAGTTACTCTTGGGTATTTCGAACTCTTGGGCTAATAACCACTTAACAGTGAGTGCATACCATGTTCATTCTTTTGTGACTGTGTTAATTCTCAGGATGATATTTTCCAGATCCATCCATTTGTCTGCAAATTTCGTGAAGTCATTGTTTTTACGGACAGCAGATTGAGCTTTCCATGGAGTTTGCATAAAAAGCATCTAGAGGAGGCCCAGTCTTCAGGAAAGTCCTTCAGGCTATAGACCAGCTTCCTTGCCTATAGATCCCCCAACAACATTTCTCCACTATTTTCAAGTCAGAATAAAACCATTAGGTCATATTTAGAGACATAAAAGTGAAACACTTCCATGAAAAAGGTTAGTGATTCCAATTCTTGGGAAACAGAATTCAAGAATCAATCAGAGAAGCTAGGAACGATGAATGAGGTCTTACAGTCAATGGGTCTGACATTGATACTCTACAGTATTTGTCAGAAGTTCTGATGGTAGGCACCCCAGAGAAATTCCCTTCAACTCAGCACCACATCAATGAAGTGAAGTTTAGTTGTTATTAATGTGAAGATTTTATTTGGGCAAATAAAAGTGAAATCCAATGATTTTGACTTTATTTCCCAGAATTCTACACAGTGTATGCTTTTTAATACCTCTCTTGACTCAAACCTCAACCCTTGCTTGATATATAACTAGCCTTGACCTATTTTAGACTCCTTGTAGATTGCTTCCCATTGCTGTGATAAAACACTGATCTAAAATTTTCCTTTGATCCTTGGAAATTATTTACTTAGCTTACATATCCTGATCAGACTTGGTCATTAAAGGAAGCCAAGGCAGGAACTTAAATGGGGCAGGAACCTGGAAGTAGAAATAGAAGCAGAAACCAATGAAGGACCCTGCTTTATCTTCATGGCTTCCTTGACCTGCTATTTATATCTCCCCGAACCACCTGACAAAGAGCATTGACCACAGCAGGCTGGACCCTCAAATTAATTATTAAACAAAAAATATTTACAGACTTTCCTACAGGCCAATCTGTTGGGGCATTTTCTCACAGATGCTCCTTCTTTCCAGATGACCTCAATTTGTGTCAAGTTGACAAAAATCTAACCAACACAATGCCATATGTGAGTCTGGGTCTACACTAACATTTCTGCCTATAAATGGTGCATTGAATTTTACTGTGCCAGACCAAGCACAGTATAAAAATTTCTCATTGCTAGGAGGGGTACATGTATGGGACATCTACCAAGAATCTCATCACTCTCTAAAGCACTGTTGAGTTGTTGATTAAAATCACTGTTATCTAGGATATGTAGTCATCTTTTCTAATTGTGCTTAAGAAATTGTGATTATGAATTTTTAACCTTAGAGTTATCAAATTACACTTTGAATTTAACCATCTCTTCCTTTGATTCTCCAATTTATTTCCATTATTTCAAAATAAATAGCTGCTCTTTGAAACATTAACTGAAAGGCTGAGCATAAATTGCAATTAAGAAATTCACAAAACTTATTTTCCAATACACAAAGGAATTCCAATGACATTATAAACAATAATATCCTTAATATATCAATTATTTAAATAAATCAGTAATAAAGAAGCCCTCTGGGTTCAATAACTAAATAAGCAAAAGTTCAAGAAAGTCTAATATGTTAAATCTCAGTGGCTTATGAATACTTAGAATTTAAAATAATTAAATAACATGTTAGCCTTGTAAATTAATGATTCTTTAAAAAGCAAGAGGATCTTGGTAAGCACACCAAATAACATTACCATCTACTGTCAAGAAATAATTTGGAAAAAAAAAAGGCAATAGTTATCAAGAGTACAAAGTATCCTTGACTATTTTACACCCCTTAATCAAAGGAAAATTCAGTACCTGACAAAAGATTCATATTCAAAGACTGGTGCTATGTTGTAACACCAAAAATCAGAAATAATGGTTGAACTAGTTACACTCTCAGAAGAATCATGTATCAGTTCCCTTTTGCCAACAACCTTGTCAGCATTTAGTATTATTTTATTCTTAATAAAAGTCATTCTAACTAGCAGGAGATGGGATCTCAGTGTAAATTTAGTCTGCATCTCCCTGATGTCTAGCTAATGGTGTTGATCACTTTTCATGCATTTGTACTTCATCTTTAAGAACAGTCTGTTTACTCCAGTAGTCCATTTATTGATCAGGCTGCTTAGTTTTCAACCTCAGAAAAACAAGAAGTGCATGTTTTCTCCTATTTGTGCATCCTAGATTTTATATATATGGAATGGCAACAGAAGCCAGACTGTGGGAATTAATGGAAATACAGATCAGGATGGGTAGAGGAGAGGAGAGAGGGAAGAATATGGTCAGGGTGCATGATATAATTATATATCTTTATGAAACTCATCACTTAGCATACTGAATTCATGCCAATAAAATTATATAAAAATAAAATTTAAAGTTGTAAGCAAATGAGTACTATAGCAGTTGAAGAGTTCTATTTTTCTTCATGCATACAGTGGAATACTTTGAAATCAGCACAAACAAAAATTTAGAGAGACCAAAAAGATAACTGTGTAAGCTATATGTAAAAATTAAAAAAAAAAAAATGTGTATGTATGATAGATCAAGTTTGAAAAAATTGAAGGAAAGATAGGGAAAAAGCTGAAGAAAAATACCAATAAAATAACAAAATTATCTCTTATTAATAGAGATTTGATTATTCTTTTATTTTTCACAAGTAATTTGTTTTTGTTTGTTTGTTTGTTTTTTTAATTACATTTAAGGGCTGGAGAGATGGCTCGGTGGTTAAGAGCACTGACTGCTCTTCTAGAGGTCCTGAGTTCAATTCCCAGAAACTACATGGTGGCTCACAACCATCTCTAATGGGATCTGATGCCCTTTTCTGGTATGTCTGAAGAGAACAACAGTGTACTCATACACACAATTAATAAATAAATCTTTAAGTTACATTTAAAATGTGTGTGTGTGGGTGGGTGGGTGTGTGTGTGTTCTATTTTTCTGACATATGAATCCTAGTGATCAAGTTTGGGTCATCAGGCTTGGTGGCAAGTACCTTAATCTGCTGTGTTGTCTCATGGCCCAACAATAATATTCCTATCATAAGAACAAAGGTAATGTTATTTTTTTTTTTAGAAAAAATAATATAAATTAAATCTTACTAGGCAAGGGTTTTGATTGAATAAGCTTATTGGCTTTTTTCCATAGTAACTGAATATTCATGTTCATCCCATATGTACTAGTTTGAACAACAAAAGCCATTTCTCTTGTTAATATTTCAGAGTATAAGAAAGGTAGTCAGAAAGTTTTCATGAACAGCTTAGATTTCTAAACCATTCTCAGCAAGGTTTTAATGACTTTAACATCTTAACTATGTATAAATGACACTGATTTCAAACCAGCCTTACCCTTTGGCTGTCAGTCATCATCCAGTGGGATCAAAGTGTGTGGAGGTCAGTGTATACCTGGGCTGGTTTTGCTTCTGGTAATTGAATTCCAGTTTACAATAATTTGAGATTAATTTTCCTACTCCAGATGCAGTTTGCCCATAAGCACATTGTTGTGCTGAAAATAAATTTGCATATAGAATGAAAGAGAACAGTGCCTGCTTGCCTGTTTAAAGTGGTCCATTGAAAGTGCTTGGAGTGGCCAACAGAATGCATATGTCCTTTGCAATCTCGTGATATAAGGAAGCAAAAGTGCTCTCAGTCAGTCATATCTGCTATAACCTGAGGACCTTCAACTTGTGGTGGTATGAAGGCTTATTTGTGCTTGATGGAAGGCCTTCCAAACTACCATGAGGAAATAATTTGGAAAACAAGAGTAAATAAATTCATATAAGCAATAAAATGGATAGATATTAAGCTGAGATTTTAAGAAGAAAACACTAACAATTAGGCAGCCTTTTTGAGAGTTTTTTCCAGCATATATCCAGCTACATCTGAGATTTACCCAAATGCAATTCAAAATCAGGTTGAATGCAGCCAACCCTCTTTAAGGATTCTGAGATTCTCCTTTGTAGTCACTAAATAATCAAAATCATCCATTATAAAAAGATATACAGGGAAATTAAGCCTGTGAAAGCACATTCACAGTCTTTTATGAATTTATGATTGGAAAAATTCTGAGTGTGATTGCTTATTGTGAACCACAGTTCAACCAAATGTAACCAATTCTATCCTATATTTGATGGTTATGTCTATATCTCCCTTTCTTAGAATCTTTGAAAGCACACAGACAAGGCCGTGTTTTAACGTACTTATTAAAATGTAAATGCCACAGCTGGATTCCTAATGTGCTCACTGACAAGCTTGTTGGCAGTCCAGGAGGACCCAGGTGCACTGGACAGCTTTTCTGGCCAAAGAGCAGCAGTGAAGACTAGAAACTGACAGGCTCTGAAGGGAGCCTTTTGTTACCTGAGTTCAGCAGCAGATTGCTGGCTCATTCTCTTGCCTGGAATAGCTTAAACTTGTCTTTCAATTAAATAGAGTCCATATGGGCAGATTCTTTTTAGTTTGGTGACCTATGTGTGTGGGGAGGCAAAGTCATTGCAAAATAGCAGGAAAGCATGAAAAATGCTTTATGAAAAATAAGATAAAATGGAGAAAAGCATATGCACCCTCAGTAATTAAAAAGTACACAGTTGCTCCCAGACCTGACCTCCCCTGTACCTCCAAAAGTTTGTTTCAAGTTTGTTTTGTAGAACTCCCTTCTGTCCCCAAGTCACCAATACTTTAACAGCTGGTTCTGGAATCAGAGAGGTACTATGAAGAGAGGAACCAGGTTCCATTTCACACAGAGCATTTGTGTGTCTTTACTTTTGGCATCCGACTATTTCCATGTACTTTTTAGTTAGGTCTGAGTACTAGTATCTTCCCATAATGACCTTGGCAGCCAATACAGGAGACCAACCCTATGGAAATGTCACAGCTCTGCCTTAGAGAGAACATCATGTCCAAATGTTTCTGAAAACTTGCTGCCTTCTGACTCACATTTTTATTTTCCACGAAGTGACTGTTCTCAAACCTACCAGTGTTTGTACCTTGCTAATGGAAGATGATGAGTTAGCAGACCAAGATGGGGACCATCACAGGACAACTTGACACTGTCCTCATAAAAATCTTTTACTTATTCAAATACCAGAGCAAAGGCTTGTTTTGAAAATGAAAGTGTGTATAAGTTTTCAGAATGTATTGCAATTTGGCTGCAAAACTTGAGCAGCAAGAATATAGCTTTGCTTTTAAAGTTTCAGGTAATCTAACTCTGGGCACAGCATGCATTTCTAGATAAAGAGATGAAATTGTTATTGTTTATAATAAGGTATAGGCTGTTTTTTCTTATTTGGAAATTCAAGGGGATAAAGTAAATGTTTTTAATGTTATAAAGAATGGACTGAATCAATGGCACAAGATATTTATTTGACATTGCCCTTGGGCTATAAGGCACACACACACACACACACACACACACACACACACACACACACACACAAAGACTCACTCTGGAGGAGTGTTTACAAAATACCAAGGCAGGTGATGATCCATAAGAATAATAACACCAAAGTCAGAACACCACTCAGTGCTCTGAGGGTACAGAATTAACAACTGACAGCCTGAGAGCAGCCTTCCCATCTGCTTCTGCAGCTGAGACCCCAGTCTGTGCCACAGAGCTCCATAACCAAATAGGGCAAGGAGAAGGGTAGTATCCAGGGAGTGTGGACAAGCCCATGAGTAGAGGTAAGACTGGCACCACTGCTCAGCAAGATCTGCCCGGAATCTGCAGAACACTGGGACAGAGAAACAGCCTGGGACAGGAGCCTTCTGGTTTACCCCTGACATCTGTGCCTCGTAGCTCCATACCCAAATAGCACAAGGAAAGAGCTACCCTCCCAGGAGTGTGGATAAGCCTATGATCAGGGGTAAGATCAGTACCTCTGCTCAGAGAGATCAGAACTTCTGCTCAGGGCACAGGGACTGAGGAGTGGCCTTCTGGTTTCCTTCTGAGGCTGGGGAGCTGATCCTGTGACACCGGGCTCCAACTGAAATAGTGCCAGGAGAGAGCTGGTCTCCCAACAGTGCCAACACACTTTGGAGCACAGGAAGACGACTACTTCTGTTCAATGTCCTCAATCAGGAGGGAACCTTGCAGAGCCATCCGGACACATGAACCAAGAAATAGCTGGGGACAGGATCCTTCTGGTTTCTGTCTGCACCCGAGAGCTAACCCTATACCACAACTGTCCAAAACCAAATTCCTCTCAGAGAGAGCTGGTCTCCAAGGAGTACTGACGAAAAGGCTTGCAGAAGGAACAAACCATAGTCAGAGAGAGTAAGACCAGCTAACACCAGAGATAACCAGATGTCGAAAGGCAAGGGCAAGCATATAAGGAACAGAAACCAAGGCAACTTGTCATTATCAGAAGCCAGTTCTCCCACCACAGCGAGCCCTGGATACCCCAACACACAAGAAAAGGAAGATTCAGATTTAAAATCACTTCTAATGATGATGATAGAAGACTTTAAGAAGGAAGTAAATAACTCCCTCAAAGAAATACAAGAGAACACAGGTAAAGAGCTAGAAGCCCTTAAAGAGGAACTATAGGAAAACACAATTAAACAGGCAAAGGAAATGAACAAAACCATCCAGGATCTAAAAATGGAATTAGAAACAATAAAGAAATCACAAAGGGAGAAAACCCTGGAGAGAGAAAACCTAGGAAAGAGATCAGGAGTCATAGATGCAAGCATCACCAACAGAATAAAAGAGATAGAAGAGAGAATCTCAGGTGCAGAAAATACCATAGAACACATTGACACAACAGTCAAAGAAAATGGAAAATGCAAAAAGCTCCTAACCCAAACCATCCAGGAAGTCCAGGACACAATGAGAAGATCAAACCTAAGTATAATAGGTATAGAAGAGAGTGAAAATTCCCAAATTAAAGTGACAGTACATATCTTCAACAAAATCATAGAAGAAAACTTCCCTAACCTAAAGAAAGAGATGAACATAAACATTCAAGAAGCCTACAGAAATCCAAATAGATTGGACCAGAAAAGAAATTCCTCCTGTCACATAATAGTCAAAACACTAAATGCAAAAAAACAAGGAAAGACTATTAAAAGCAGTAAGGGGAAAAAGTCAAGTAACATATAAAGTCAGACCTATCAGAATTACACCAGACGTATCACCAGAGACCATAAAAACTAGAAGTTCCTGGACAGATCTCATACAGACCCTAAGGGAACACAAGTGCCAGCCCAGGTGGCTATACCCAGCAAAACGCTCAAGTACCATAGATGGTAAAACCAAGATATTCCATGAAAAAAACAAATTTACACAATATCTTTCCACAAACCCAGTCTTACAAAATATCATAGATGGAAAATGCCAACACAAGAAGAGAAACTACACCCGAAAAAAGCAAGAAAGTAATCTTTCAACAAACCTAAAAGAAGATAGCCACACAAACATAAAAATAACATCGAAAATAACAGGAAGCAACAATTACTATTCCTTAATATCTCTTAACATCAGTGGACTCAATTCCTCAATGAAAAGACAGATGAACAGACTAGATACATAAACAGTACTCAGCATTTTGCTGCATACAGGAAATGCACCTCCACATTAAAGACAAACACTACCCCAGAGTAAAGAGCTAGAAAACAATTTGCTAGGCAAATGATCCCAAGAAACAGGCTGGAGGAGCCATTCTAATATCAGATAAAATCAACATTCAACCAGAAGTCATCAAAAAAGATAAAGAAGGACACTTGATCCTCATCAAAGAAAAAACCTACCAAGAAGAACTTTCAATTCTGAACATCTATGCTCCAAATGCAAGGGCACCCACATTCATAAAAGAAACTTTACTAAAGCTCAAAGTACACATTACACCTCACACCAAGTAGTGGGAGACTTCAACACCCACTCTCATCAATGGACAGATCTTGAAAACACAAACTAAACAAAGACACAGTGAAACTAACAGAAGTTATGGAAAAAATGGATTTAAAAGATACCTATAGAACATTTCACCCTAAATCAAAAGAATATACTGTCTTCTCAGCACCTCATGGTCCCTTCTCCAAAACTGATCATATAATTGGTCACAAAACAAATCTCAACAGATATAAGAAGATTGAAATAACCCCATGCCTCCTATCAGGTCACTATGGATTAAGGCTTGTCTTCAATGGCAACAAAAACTAAAGAAAGCCCACATACACATGGAATCTGAAGAACACTCTACTCAAAGATGACTTGGTCAAGGAAGAAATAAAGAAATCAAAGACTTCTTAGAATTTAATGAAAATGAAAGTACAACATACCCAAACCTATGGAGCACAATGAAAGCAGTGTTAAAAGGAAAACTCATAGCTCTGAATGCCCCCAAAAAGAAACTGGAGAGAGCATACACTACCAGCTTAACAGGACACCTGAAAGCTCTAGAACAAAAAGAAGCGAATACACTCAAGAGTAGTAGAAGGCACGAAATAATCAAACTCATGGCTGAAATCAACCAAGTAGAAACAAAGAGATCTATACAAAGAATCAAGAAAACTAGGAGCTGGTTCTTTGAGAAAATCAACAGGATAGATAAACCCTCAGTCAGGGCACAGGGACAGTATCCAAATTAACAAAACAGTAAATGAAAAGGGAGATATAACAACAGAATCTGAGGAAATTCAAAAAATCACCAGATCCTACTACAAAAAGCCTGTAATCAACAAAATTGGAAAATCTGGATGAAATGGACAATTTCTAGACAGATACCAAATACCAAAGTTAAGTCAGGATCAGATAAACCATCTAAACTGTCCCATAAGCCCTAAAGAAATAGAAGCAGTCATTAAAAGTCTTCCACCCAGAAAAAGCCCAGGACCAGATGGGTTTAGTTCAGAATTCTATCAGACCTTCAAAGAAGACCTAATCCCAATACTCTTTAAACTATTCCACAAAATAGAAACAGAAGGAACACTACCTAATTCATTGTATGAGGCCACAGTTACACTGATACCAAAACCTCATAAAGACCCAAATGAGAAAGACAACTACAGCCCAATTTTCCTTATGAACATCCATGCAAAAATACTCAATAAAATTCTCACAAGCAGAATCCAAGAACACATCAAAATGATCATTCATCATGATCAAGTAGGCTTCATCCCAGAGATGCCAGGATGGTTCAATACCTGGAAATCCATCAATGTAATCTACTACGTAAACAAACTTAAAGAAAAAACCCACATGGTCATTTCATTAGATGCTGAAAAAGCATTTGAGAAAATTCAAAATCCCTTCATGATAAAAGTCTTGGAAAGATCAGGAATTCAAGGCCCATACCTAAACATCATAAAAGCAATATACAGGAAACCAGTAGCCAACATCAAACGAAACTGGGAAAAATTCAAAGCATTGCCATTAAAATCAGGGACTAAACAAGGTTGTCCACACACTCTCTCTCTCTCTCTATTCAATATAGTACTTGAAGTTCTAGCCAGAGCAATTAGACAATAAAAGGAGGTCAAAGGGATACAAATTGGAAAGAAAGAAATCAAAATATCACTATTTGCAGATGATATGATCATATACTTAAGTGACCTGAAAAACTCCACCAGAGAACTGCTACAGATGATAAACAACTTCAGCAACATGTCCGGATACAAAATTAACTCAAACAAATCAGTAGCCTTACTATACTTGAAGGATAAATAGTCTGAGAAAGAAATTAGGGAAATGACACCCTTTAAAATAGTCACAAACATTATAAAGTATCTTAGTGTGACTCTAACCAAAGAAGTGAAAGATCTGTATGACAAGAACTTCAAGTCTCTGAAGAATGAAATTGAAGAAAGCCTCAGAAGATAGAAAGATCTCCCATGCTCATGGAGTGGCAGGATTAATATAGTTAAAATGGCCATCCTGCTGAAAGCAATCTACAGATTCAATGCAATCCCCATCAAAATTCCAACTCAATTCAATTTCAAATTCACTTGGAATAACAAAAATCCCAGAATAGCAAAAACTATTCTCAACAATAAATGAACCTCTGAGGGAATCAGCATACCTGACCTCAAGCTGCACTACAGAGCAGTAGTGATAAAAACTGCATGGTATTGGTACAGTGACAGGCAGGTAGATCAATGGAATAGAATTGAAGACCCAGAAATGAAACCACACACTTACAGTCAGTTGATCTTTGACAAAGGAGCTAAAACCATCCAGTAGAAACAAGACAGCATTTTCAACAAATGGTGCTGGGTCAATTGGAGGTCAACTTGTAGAAGAATGCAAATTGATGCATTCCTATCTCCCTGTACATAGCTCATGTCCAAGTGGATCAAGGACCTCCTCAAAAAAACCAGATACACTGAATCTAATAGAAGAAAAAGTGGGGAAGAATCTCGAACACTTGGGCACAGGGGAATTGTTCTTGAACAGAACACCAGTGGCTTATGCTCTAAGATCAAGAATCGACAAATGGTACCTCATAAAACTGCAATTCTTCTGTAAGGCAAAAGACACTGGTAATAGGATAAAATAGCCACCAACAGATTGGGAAAAGATCTTTACCAAGCCTACATCCAATAGAGGGCTAATATCCAATTTATACAAAGAACTCAAGAAGCTAGACTCCCGAGAACCAAACAACCCTATCAAAAAATGGGGAACAGAGCTAAGCAGAGAATTCTCAACTGAGGATACTCAAATGGCTGAAAAGCACCTAAAGAAATGTTCAACATCCTTAGTCATCAGGGAAATGCAAGTCAAAACAACCCTGAGATTCCACCTCACGCCAGTCAGAATAGCTAAGATCAAAAACTCAGGTGACAGCAGATGCTGGCTAGGATGTGGAGAAAGAGGAACACTCCTCCATTGCTGGTGGGATTGCAAGCTGGTACTATCACTCTGGAAATCAATTTGGCAGACCCTGAGAATTTTAGACATACTACTTCCTGAGGCCCCAGCTATACCACTCCTGGGCATATACCCAGAAGATGCTCTAACATCTAATAAAGACACATGTTCATAACAACCATATTTATAATAGCCAGAAGCTGGAAACAACCCACATGTTCCTCCACAGAGGAATGGATACAGAAAATGTGGTACATTTATACAATGGAATACTACTCAGCTATTAAAAACAATGACTTTATGAAATTCCCAGGCAAATGGATGGAACTTGTAAATATCATCCTGAGTGAGGTAACTCAGTCACAAAAGAATGAATATGGTATGTACTCACTGATAAGCGGATATTATCCCAAAAGATTGGAACATCCATGATTCAATGACTCTTGGACTGATTGTGGGTTCCCAGATGGAGGAGTTGAAGGGACTGAAGGAGCTGAGGGAATTTGCAGCTCCATGGGGATGGAGCAACAGTGTCAACTGGTCACTCCCCCCCACCCCGTGCTCCCAGAGACTGGACCACCAACCAAAGAATGCATATGGAGGGGCCCATGGTGCTGGCCACATATGTGGCTTGTCAACCATCCGTGGGAGGAAAGTTCCTTTGGTCTGAGAGTGTTAGATGCTCCAGTATGGGGGGAATTACTCTCATAGAAGCAGGAGTAGGGTGGGTGGAATTGGGGGTTTCCAAAGGGGAGACCTGGAAAGGTGAAAACATTTGAAATGTAAATAAAGTATTAAATAAAAGAAAAAAGACTCACTCTGGTTCTGTTATTTAATGTTGGCAAGCCTAGTCTGACTAAGACTAGGTTTAGACCAATTGACAGAATGTACTCCAGGTTCAATGCAAACAAAGTACTAAAAAACACAGTTGCCAAGTGGAAGTACTTGAACATGTATGTTGTGACACGTGAATGAGAACTGCCTGCCTTCCCATGGCTTGAGAAAATGATCTGACATCATTATGCTTAAGAGCACCCTCAATGTTGATTGTCCTATGAAGAATTTAAAGATGAAATTATTTGTTTAGATCAATTTGATGTTTTCTGCTATTTATTCCCCACCCCAACACTCAGAGATAAATTCAAGAACCATCGTGATGAATCAAGCCAAGGAAGACCAAGGAGTGAGAATCAATAGCTCACTAATAATCAATAGTCTAATAATGAGGTGATATTTGCTTGGACATTTTGTATGTTCATACAAAATGTGAACAATGTGCTGGGTTGAATGCAGGGCCAAGAACAGTTCTTCTGCTTTTGCTTTTCAGTGCTGTGAATGTCCCAGACTCTAGAAGTTCTTATTGGAACTTCTTCAGTATATATCCAGTGAATTTGTCAGTATCTTCCTCTATACCATAGAATTGTGCCCAAGAAAGTTATACCCAAATAACTGAGGACATAGAGAGATACCCTCTATAGAATGAAGGCCACAACCAGGACTTCATATGGAATGGTCTAACTTCAAATTCTATTTCTGTCTGTTGAGGGATGTGACAATGAATGTGAGTTACTTCCCCTTACAAGGCTCAGCCTATTAAGCTGAAATGGAATGACCAATCAAGCTTCATTTTGTTACTGAACATCTTTGTTCTTTGGTGTTCTGTGCTCATGAAATCCACTGGGACACCTTGGAAGTCTGTGGCCTGAAACTGACATCTCAGTACATTTGAAAGGTATATTCAGCTTGGGGCTAATGAAATAACTCATTTGCTAATCTGTTTGCATAACAAGAATAAGGAAATAAGTTTGATCCCCAGCACACACATGAGAAAGAAGAGCTTGGCCTCAATTGCAACTATGGAGCTGACAAAGTAGAGGCAGGGAGATCCCCGAGACTTCTGACTAGCTAGTAGAGCCTACTTGGTTAGTTCCAGGCCAGTGGAAGACTAGTCTCAAAATAATTACAAGAAAAATAGGGTGTCCCTGTGACCTACACATGTACACAGTAGTTAAAGGGCGCATGTGCACATGTACACACACACACAAAGAGAGAGAGAGACAGAGACAGAGAGACAGAGAGAGAGACGGACAAAGAGAATTTTTAAAAGAGAAAACTCCTCAGTTTTTGTACATTCTTATTGATATTTCACCTCTGTTGTCTGCCCATGTTGTCATCATTTATACTAAGTAATTTGGTTTCTTACATTAGAGAATTTCCTCCATGTACAGAGTTCTGAGTTCTGGTGATCTCAAAGAGGCCTGAGCAGTATGATTAACACCAAGTCTGAATTCATCTCCAGCCTCTAATGTGGACCAGCCCTGTGGCATTGTTCAAGAGATTGCCTTCTTTTAATTGTGGTTTGCTTATCTGTTACTTAGGAATGCTGCAATTAGATATCATAGTCTCAAGTACAATATGATTGTTGTGGAAATCAAATGAGACAGTGTCTGGAAAGAAATTACCAGAGTATCTGACTTAGAGTTAATTGCCCAGTATACCCAATTCCTCTCTGCCCCAAGTTCCACCCCTTTAACAATTGGCCAGCTGTCTCTAACAGCATGCATACAGTTGCTATACTATATAAGTACCTTCACAGTTACACAGTTGATCTCTAGCAATCCAAGCCTGGATTACCACTGTCCCCCAAATTGACTCCTAAACTCAGTTATAACTCAAACTCAAGTATAATCATTCCCTCATTAGAAAAGAGCAAAAGCTCAATATTTTTAAAATTAGTTTTAATTAAAAGAAATTAAAATCCTTAAGATAACATCATGAGTTTTTTCTATTCCAATAGTATTTTTTTTATAATAACAGTTGTTTTTTTCACAGCAATCTTGACTGTAATAGTATCTTGATTTTTGAACAGTCTGTGGCTTGTGTGTGTGTGTGTGTGTGTGTGTGTGTGTGTGTGTGTGTGTTGAACATTTTATTGATGGCTTTAACTGGATGTTAGGCTTACTCACTTCCTAGATTCATCTTTAGTTTTTCTGGAGCTCAGTTCCCTGTAGTGCAAGCACATCTTGAATCATGCATCTGGAAGGTATCATTCTTTTCTGTTTCCTATATATCCAAAATCAGTCGCAGTTTTTGGACCCAATGGTTCAACATTGTGTTATTCCCATTGCTATGAATCTGAAGATTCTCATCATCTTAGGGACCAATTGAAGAGTCCTTAAGATAGCATATAGGAAATGCCCTTCTTTGTATTCCCAATCCCAATGACCAAACCTTTACTCAAACTAATAGAAACTGTCTCTTGGGAACTGGAAAGTTACAGCTAGTGTTTGAAGGCACTAACATAGACCTCTGAGAAATAGGAATACATGCAGCCTTGCTAGAGTATATAAAAACTTTGCCTGAATATAAACAGACACCAGGGGCTGCTCATGATTGGCCATGCCTTGAGTGTGGCTTATCATTTAGAATGGCAGGGGCATAAAGCAGTTGAGAAGATGGCTTCCTACCAGATTGTCTTGGGTTTCAGTCTTGGCTCTGCCAGTTACCAAGCACTAAGGGCAAGTAGCTTAATTTCTCTCCTTCTCAGTTTTATTTTTTCTAAGGAAAAAAAAAGAAAGTCAGTAATAATTGTTTCTCAGAATTAAATGAGATAACATTTATGGAAATACCATGAGATACTGTCTACAAGCATCATAGTAGAATATTCAGCTTTTATTACTCAGAACATGTCCCTCAACAGAAACAATTTCAGGGAGAGAACATTTGTTTTGGCTCATGGTGTAAGGGAATACAGACCATTGGGGCAGGCAGCAGGAGGATAAGGCATCTTGTCACATTGGGCATGCAGTCAAGAAACAGAAATAAATGAGTGCTTTGCTTATCATGATCTCTCATTTTCCTCTCAGATTCTGTAGGGCCTTCAGTCTGGAAAATGGTGTGGTTTCCCTTAAACCTCTCTTAAAGTACCTTTACAAATATGTCCACAAGTTTGTCCCCTAGGTGGTGATTCTGTCTTCATTGAAGTTGGTAATAAATATTAAACATCAGAAGTTCATCTGTTGCCAACTACACATTCAAAGATATCACTTTCAAACCATACTAATCTACTCCTAAATTTTAAATGTTTCAGTGTTTGTTTAGAAGGCTAAGTTCAAAGTGTCCTCTGAGATAATCTCTTAACTATACACACTATAAAATCAAAAGTCAAGTTATGTACTTTCAATGTAAAATGGCATATAATACACATACACATTCCCATTCCAAAATGGAAGAACAGGAACACAGAAATGAAAATTTAGACCAACATAAGGCCTGAAACCCAACAAAGTAAACTCAGAACTCTGTAGGTATGTCTGATACCTGGGGCTAATAATGGCATCATAGATATCATATTAGGCATGAGTAGTCCCTCCTTCCAAGCCTCCGGTCTGCAGTTCCAGGAGCTACCATTTCCTGTCATATATCCCATCATGGTTGCTTTCCCTGTGTTCTAGGTTCTCCACCCACCACTTAGTCTTCTCCTTCAACACCCACTCAACAGATTCATGCAGGTCTTGGTGACTTTCTGAATCTTTGGTGCAAGTTTCCCTGACCCTATAACCTTTTATCTTCCATGCCAGCATCACATGGATAAAACCAAAATCTGCTTCCGGTTTGATATGTAGTCTTAGCTCTTTGGACCATTGTCTACAGTCTCTCTTTATATTCATAACTGAGCCTGAGAAACCCTTCATTAGGCAGTTACTTTCCAGGAGGGTACAAAGAAGGCTCTGTGTCTTTAGACACTCTTCATTCAAATTCATTTGCATTGTTAAGCCCTGGAGCTGTAAAGAGTAATGGAATACCGTTGTGGATAGCCCTGGTGCTGTTTGTATTTTGATGCTCATTCTGGTTCCCCAAGAGGGGCTGCCTGGGAAGAGGAGTGAATCACATACTCAGGTGATTTCATGGGAATTGTCCCCTAATGAATAAAGATTTCAAGGAACCAATCACTGGGTGAGTAGGCCGAACTTCTGGGTGGGAGAAAGGGACTGCAGGAGGATGATTTAGTGGGTGGATGGGAGATGAGAGAGACAAAATTGTAGGTAGCGGAGGCCCCCCAGTTCAGGTGGCAGATCCGCTACTGGAGGATTTGTAACTTAAAATAGCTTGCAACATTAGGATGCTAGTTGCTGCACCCAGTGATTGTGTTGTCTTTTGATTCTAAACTAAGATTGTGTGGTGTTTTCCTTCACTAAGCGAATCAACTGAGTTCCAGAGAAAAGGTACGGTGGTGGAGCACCCCAGCCAGCCTCAGGAATTTGAAAGCATGGGCTGGTGTTGCTGCAACCTGCCATGGGAACTTAGTGAGCTGGCTGGAGAGATTTTGGAGCTCTGAGACAGAGGGTCTGCAGCCGGCCAGTCTGCTGACGCCTTGCCTGCGGGTAGCATGGGTGCTTTTAAAATATATCAGGCTACAGGATACCATCCCAGTGGCTATCTTGCTGCCCCAGTGCAAAGTGAGTCTTCTTTTCAATGGTGCTATGCTCTCTAATAACTATATCCATTTTTCTCAAACCCATCTTACCTTCAATTATACTTGGATTCACACTCCTTTCCTTACTAT
This sequence comes from Rhynchomys soricoides, assembly GCA_019843965.1. NCBI lineage: Eukaryota > Metazoa > Chordata > Mammalia > Rodentia > Muridae > Rhynchomys > Rhynchomys soricoides. Next base: position 25,706,092 of record JADRCH010000007.1, on the reverse strand, counting down.
ACTTTGTTCTCTCTCTCTCTCTCTCTCTCTCTCTCTCTCTCTCTCTCTCTCTCT